>JACEIK010004356.1:0-13542 GCA_018107945.1 Datura stramonium
AAAACCTTCAAAAGAAGGATTATATGTTTGTTGAATATACATAATAAATCCAGGATGGGAGGGAAAACTAAAAGGCAAACCACAGACCGCAACCATTTTTGCGATATTTTCACGGTCTCTATCCCTATCATATTTTCGTTGTGTAACGGGGCCACTTAGGTTTGAAGGATTTAACTGGCCCTGAACAATATTGGAACCCCCTTCCGATCAATAGGGACATCACAACCGAAGGCTTTAGAGGCTTCTTTAGCCGCCAAATATTCAAGTTTAGAACATTGTAATAAATGTCTATGTAACCACCCGGTTCCACCTTTTCTTCCGCTGCATTCATGCTTAAATACCTTTTTACACTTATTACAAATAACTTTCGTTCGCTCCTCATTTTGATGCATAAATTTCTAAATAGCTGAAGTTTTAGCCCGTTGAACCCTAGTCTTACCCCTAGTAGGATGCAAAGGGGAAAGTTGAGCTTCACACCAAGGAGTATCCTGAGTTGGAGCTTCGGTAACGGGACTAGAAGGTATATCATCTAATTCTTCTTCTTCTACTTCTACTTCTACCTATACTTCTTCATCTAATTCTTCCTCTAATAAATTACCATAAACTCAGTCACGACATTTCATATATATAGCTCTAACTTGCCCAGGACCTCAGTTCGGATTTCAGTTTGTTTTTAGATGGTTACGATGCTTCTAGATAAGCAGCTCGTACCAGTGTAGAACCTAGTTTCAGAATCAGGTCCGATAAGACTCTTAGGGTACTTGCAGTTATATGTCGCTGACTAGTCTTGGACCCCAATTTCGAGCTATCAACTGAATAGTTCGGTATAGGTTTTCAAGTGGGAGTAGGACTTAGCACCGAACGGACCGGGGTTCCAGCGAACCCAAGTTCCTAGAACTACGTTGCCAGCGTAGGTTAAAGTTACAGATTATTGTCCTGAACGGCCCCAAACTTTTGTGATCACCAAGTTCATGCCTTTATACCCTAGAAAGGTATATTGGGTCCTACTGATGGGGTGTATACATCAGACTCCACGTCTAGCTCACGTGGTTATATGTCGGTTACAGACTCTCCCACTAGTCAGTCAAATCTAGTTTCATAATAAGAATCTCAGTTCAGTTTCAGATCTATCAGTTTAACTCAGTTTAGTATGGTATCTCATACTCAGAACTTTTAGATTTAGGGCATGTATTTGACCACTAGACAGGGTCATTTTGACCATCTCAATTACTTCAGATTGTTTCAGTTCAGATAAGTAGTTCGTCATTGCATGTCTTTCCAATTCATTCTCTTACATCTATCAGTATATTACTCTCACGTATTCAGTACATTCAAAGTACTGACACATACTTTTATGTTGTATCATTTTATGATACAACTGTAGGTTCTCAGACTCAGCACCGCTAGTAGCCGCAGTTCAGATTCTCCACCTCAGCAGTTGGAGTGTGATTCCTCATCATCTGAGGGCATTATTTCTTTCTTTCGTTCATTTTTTTAGTTTCAGTTAGACTTAGAGTTAGCTGGGGGCTTGTCCTAGAAACTCCTTAGTTTGATGGCTTTCAGAAAGACATGATTTTCAGATTTATTAGTATTATTCAAATGTTTTGAACTTTATGTTCTCAGACTTGTCTTTCATAAATGCTTTACGATATTGTCTCATAGTTCCACTATGCATGGTTACTCAGAATACTAGTGTATGATAGACCAAGGGTTGACTTGGGGTTACTTGTGACTCCATGTACCGTGTATCATCTAGAATGTAGACTCGGGGCGTGAAAAACTTGGTATCAGAGCACTAGGTTTAGAGTATCTCGAAAAGTAGCCGCATCGAGTAGAGTCCTTTTCATGAGTGTGAAGCGTGCCACACTTATGATGAGGAGGCTTCAAGATGTTATTAGGAAAACTCTCTTTTGTTCATACTCTTTATCGTTCGTTAAAATTCAATTCAAGAAAAATTCTTCTAACTCGTGCTCTATTTCATTTTAGTGAATCATGCCTCCCGGAAGCGGTAACGGAAGAAGGGCCAGTAACGCCAACAGACCTGCCCCACTGGCCCCGGTATCTCCTCAAGACGATTTAGTTTCTACCATAGTGTTTTGAGAGGCCATATAGTTACTGGCCCAAACCGTAACCAATCAGGTGAATCAGCAGGTCGTGCCCGTGAACATGAAAAGGTCTGCAGCAGCTGCAAGGGTGCGTAACTTCACCCACATGAACCCTCCATCTTTTCAGGGATCTAAAGTGGGGGAGGACCCCCAAGAGTTCGTAGATGAGGTCAGGAAGATTACCCGTATTATAGGTGTCAGCTCCTTCGAGAGTGTTGACCTGGATACCTACCAGCTTAAAGGGGTAGCCCAGGTTTGGTATGAGCAGTGGAAGGAGGGGCGGCCAACGGGAGCAGGACCAGTGGAGTGGGAAGAATTCCAGACAGCTTTCTTGGACAGGTTTTTCCCTCGGGAGCTGAGGGAGGCAAAGATGGAGGATTTTATGAACTTGAGACAGGACAGCAGAACTGTGGAGGAGTATGCTCTGGAGTTTACTAGGCTGTCTAAGTACGCTCCAGAGATGGTAGCCGAGCCAAGGGTTCGTATGCTAAAGTTGTAAATGGAGTGTCAAATCTGGTTCTCAAGGAATGTAGGACAACGAGGCTAATTAAGGATATGGACCTTTCTAGCTTGATTGTTTATGCCCAGCAGATTGAGGCAGAAAAGCTGAGGGATATGGAGCGTAAGAACAAATAGGCAAGGACTGGCCAGTCAGATTACGGCCATCAGAGGTCTGCCAGTGGTTGCCACCCACAGCAGCAACAGCAGAAGGCCCCAGCACCTAGTTCAACCAGCTCCCCTACCTTTCGGTCCCTCCAGGACCGGAGGGGTGGACCATCTGGCTCTTAGCCTCAGAGCTTCAGTGCCGGGAACAGGTACCCAGGTTTCCCCAAGTGTGGCAAGAATCATCCTTGAGAGTGTCTACAAGGAAGGGAGGGTTTTTTTAGTTGTGGAAAGCTCGGGCATCGAATTAAAGAATGTCCGTCAGTAGGCCGACCAGCTCAGTAGGCTAACCCATCAGGTATGGATGTCGGTCAATGCCAAAACTGTTTCTATACTCTATCTTCCCTTCAGGATCAGGAGAGCTCACCTGACGTAGTTATGGGTACGTTACGTCTCTTTTATCTAGACGTGTATGCCCTCCTAGATCCAGGATCCAACCTTTCATTCATCACTCCCTACATAGCAGTTCAGTTTGATGTCAGTCCAGAAATCCTCTCAGAAATGTTCTCAGTCTCCACCCCAGTTGGCGAGTCAGTTAGAGCCAACAGGGTGTATAGAAACTGCCCAGTCTCAGTCCTGAATAAAGTCATTCCAGCTGATCTCATAGAGATGGATATGATTGACCTCAACCTTATTCTTAGAATGGATTGATTACACTCCTGCTATGCCTCAGTTGATTGCAGAACTAGAGTTGTCAAGTTCCAATTTCCGAATGAACTAGTGTTAGAATGGTTGGGCGGCAGTTCAGCGCCTAAGGGTAGGTTTATTTCCTAATTTAAGGCCCAGAAACTCACTTCCAAATGATTTTTATATCATCTGGTTTGAGTCAAGGATTCCAACTCTGAGACCCCAACCATTCAGTCAGTTCCAGTTGTCAGCGAGTTCCCAAATGTATTTCCTGAAGATCTTCCCAAAGTTCCCCCTGAACGGGAAATAGACTTCAGAATAGATCTCCTCCTAGACACTCAGCCCATCTCCATCCCTCTTTACAGAATGACTCCAGCTGAGCTTAAGGAGCAGTTAAAGGATCTTCTTGATAAGGAATTTATCAGACCTATCATCTCTCCCTGGGATGCTCCAGGGTTATTCGTGCGTAAGAAAGACGGTATCTCAAAATGTGCATAGATTATCGTCAGCTGAACAAGTTCATAGTTAAGAACAAGTACCCTATACCCAGGATTGACAATCTGTTTGACCAACTTCAGGGAGCCAGTTGTTTCTCAAAAATCGATCTCAGGTCAGGGTACCATAAGTTAAGAGTTAGAGAGAGTGACATACCGAAAACAGCATTCATAACTCAGTATGGTCACTACGAGTTTGTGGTTATGTCCATTGGGTTAACAAACGCCCCAGCAGCCTTCATGGATTTGATGAATAGGGTCTTCAAGTAGTACCTGGATATGTTCGTCATTGTATTTATCGATAACATCCTAGTGTACTCCAGAAATGAGGAAGAGCATGCCAATCACCTAAGGTTAGCATTACAGACCCTCAAAGATCACCATCTATTCACCAAGTTCAGCAAGTGTGAATTCTGGTTGAAGTCTGTGACTTTCTTAGGTCATGTGGTCTCAGGTGAGGGGATACAAGTAGACCCTCATAAGATAGCAGCAGTGAAGGATTGGCCCAAACCTACCTCTCCTATTGAAATCAGGAGTTTCCTAAGCTTAGCGGGTTATTACCGACGGTTTGTGGAAGGTTTCTCCTCCATAGCATCTCCTCTAACAAAGTTAACCCAGAAGAAGGTGAAATTTCAGTGGTCAGACGAGTGAGAGAAAAGTTTCCAGGAGTTGAAGACTCGAATCACTACTACTACAGTGTTAACCTTACCAGAAGGATTAGATGGGTTGGTTGTTTATTGTGACGCCTCCAGAGTCGGACTCGGTTGCATTCTGATGCAGCAGGGCAAAGTGATAGTCTATGCCTCCAGACAGCTCAAAGTTCATGAAAAGAATTATCCAACTCATGACTTGGAGTTGGCAGCGGTGGTATTCGCGTTTAAAAGAAGGAGACACTACTTGTACGGGGCTCACGTTGATGTGTTCATAGATCACAAGAGCCTTCAGTATGTGTTCAGCCAGAAGGACCTAAACCTGCGTCAGAGACGGTGGATGGAGCTGCTAAAGCATTACTACATGAGTGTGTTGTACCACCCGGGTAAGGCTAATGTGGTGGCTGACGCCCTAAGAAGACGATCTATGGGAAGTGTAGCTCATATTGAGGCAGACAAGAGGGAGCTAGCGAAAGAAGTTCACAGGCTAGCCCGGTTAGGGGTACAGTTGGTGGATTCAGCTGAAGGTGGCGTGGTAATGAAAAGAAGGTCAGATTCATCCTTGGTAGCTGATGTCAAATCCAGACAGGATGAGGATTCCATCTTACTTAAACTTAAAGAAGTAGTCATCAGAAAAGAGATAGAAGCTTTCTCCCAAGAGGGAGATGGGGTGCTCCGTTACCAAGGCAGGTTGTGTGTACCGTATGTTGTTAAGTTGCAACAGAAAATATTGGCCGAGGCACACAGCTCAAGATACTCTATTCACCCTGGTGCCACTATAATATACCACGACTTGCGAGATATTTACTAGTGGAACGACATGAAAAGAGATATCGCTGAATTTGTAGCACAATGCCCGAACAGTCAGCAAGTCAAGGTAGAACACAAAAGGCCCAAAGGCATGACTCAAGATATTAGTATACCCACTTGGAAGTGGGAAAAAGTAAATATGGACTTCATTACAGGTCTACCTCGGACTCGAAGGCAGCATGACTCAATCTGGGTGGTAGTAGATTGGATGACTAAATCAGCTCACTTCCTCCCAGTCAAAACCACATACTCAGCTGAGGACTATGCCAAACTTTACATCTGAGAGCTAGTCAGACTCCATGGGGTGCCCTTGGCAATCATTTCAGACAGGGGAACACAATTCACCTCACACTTTTGGAAGTCCTTTCAGAAGGGACTAGGCATTCAGGCCAAACTCAGCACTGCTTTTCATCTGCAGACCGATGGTCAAGCTAAGTGGACCATTCAGACCCTGGAAGATATACTAAGAGCGTGCACAATTGATTTTAAAGGTAATTGGGACGAAACATTTTCCTCTTATTGAGTTTGCGTACAACAACAACTATCACTCTAGCATTCAGATGGCCCCATTTGAGGCATTATATGGTAGGAGGTGTAGATCCCTTATAGGGTGGTTTAAGGTTGGTGAAGCTACCTTGATAGGGCCAGACTCAGTACATGAGGCAATGCAGAAAGTTCAGCTCATTCGAGAAAGGTTGAAAACAGCTCAGAGCCGTCAAAAAGTCTTATGCCGATGTGTGGAGAAGAGAGTTGGAGTTTGAAGTTGATGACTGGGTATACCTGAAGATTTCACCCATGAAAGGGGTGATGAGATTTGGTAAAAAGGCAAAGCTCAGTCCACGATATGTGGTACCCTATAAGATCTTGAGGTGGATTAGTATGGTGTCCTATGAGCTAGAGTTACCTTCAGAATAAGCAGTTGTACACCCAATTTTCAATGTGTCACTTCTGAAGAAGTGCATTGGTGATACAACTTCAGTAATGCCATTGGACAGTGTTGAGATAAATGATAGTCTCACATATGAGGAGGTACCAGTCCAGATCCTTGACCGTCAGGTTCGTAAGCTGAGGAATAAGGAGATAGCTTCAGTCAAGGTCCTATGGAGAAATAAGCAAGTTGAGGGAGCCACATGGGAAGTAGAAGCAGACATGATGTCCAGATACCCTCACTTGTTCTCTCCTAATTCAGTACCAGAGTCAGGTATTAAATCCCTTCGCAGTACTCTGCTCAGTTTCGTACTCATCAGCCTTATTTAGATTTTCTATGTGCATTCTAGTTGTGTTAGCTCTGTTAGTATGGTTAAGTCAATTCAAAGTCAGTTACTCCTTCAGAAATTAGTCATAGCCTCAACTTTAGAAATCTCAGCTCTTTTTCTAGTTTTGGTCTTCATTTCGGGATGAATGATCCAAGGGGGAGATATTGTAACACCCCGAAACTTTCCTAGACCAAATTCAGACGTTGCATGAAAAACCACAGGAAACCAAAAGTTTTTCTATCTCAGAAGACCCCCACAATGGACCATTGGTGGAACTAATGGACCGTTGAAACGGGTCGTGGGATTGCAGCAGAATTTTTTTAGGAGGAAACAATGAATCATAGGATGACCCGTTGATCCTAACAACGGGCCATCCTATCATCCGTTGAATCCAAAATTCTGAGATCTACCGGACCCTTCCCTGAGATAATAGGAGGGAACAACGGCCCGTGGTAGCCTCCAATGAGCCATTGTGACCACCCGTCGTCTGCTTCCAGGACCCAGTAATGTGAACCACGAGGGGATACAATGGCCTGTTGGTTCTACCAACGAGTCGTTGTTACCACTTGTTGTCCCCGTGCCCTATTTTCTTACCAATTCCAACGGGAGGTATCAACAGCCCTTTGTTGCTTTCAATGAACCATTTTACCTAGTTGTGGTTCACTAGTGTGAACCTAGTTTCTGAACCCATAAACCACGGCCAGATTCAACGAGCCATCATTTCTACCAACGACCCGTTCTGAGGCCCGTTGGTTCCTGTCGGTCAGATTTCAGATTTAAATCCCAGGGTTATTTTTGTAAAATTTCACCTACTTAGACCCTAAACTACGTCGTTTGGGGTTCATTCAGGGGTTTTAGAAGGGGTAACCAACGGTTTCTCCCCATATTCCTTCTCTCATTCTCAAGAACAGTGCGTGGAATTTCTCTGGGAGCATAGGACAGAGCTATGGCAAATGTCAATCCTCTCAGTTTTTCTCAAAGATTTTAACCAGAGTTTCTTCTACAGGTATGTGGGAAATCAGCGAGGAGGTTGTTCTCCCCTTGCGTCCCCCAAAGCTCTCTCTCTATTCACTTTCAGTCATAGCCCTGAGTTTGTGAATTCAAAATTATTGCTATTGTTCTTGGATCATTTCATGTAGAATCCTATCCTATGCTAATTGTAGCTATTTTCCACCAACTTGTAACTAAAATGATGCTTGATCCATCAAATTAGAAATTCAGCCCTAACTTTTGAAAAGTCAGAAATTAGAATCTTGCTTAATCTTTGAATTCTTGAAAATTGTTTGCATCTTTCAGAGTTAGGGGCTTCTATAATACTTGTTTGTGTTAAAAACTCAGTTACTTGTATGATATTCAGATTCAGTCAGAAAGCCTATATACTTTGTATTTTCTCAGAATTGTTAGTTTCAACTTCAGTCAAAGTACTAGAATATTCAATGTTAGTTAGAAATGTCAGCTGATCAATTTGACTCCAATCTATTTTCGAGGTGCCAATGGTGCCTCCCAGTTATCAGAATTAGAATCAGAATTAAGTTATTGGTCCACTAGGCAGTCACGACATTTTAGATATATATCTCTGACTTGTCCCAGGACCCTAGTTCAAATTTCAGTTTGTTCTTAGACGGTTACGACGCTTCTAGATAAGCAGCTCTAACCAGTCTAGAACCAAATTTTAGAATCTGGTCCAATATGACTCTCAGGGTACCTTGCAGTTATATTTCCCTAACTAGTCTTGGACCCCAATTTCGAGCTATTAGCCGAATAGTTCAGTATAGGTTTTCCAGTGGGAGTAGGACTTAGCACCGAGCGGATCGAAGTTCTAGCGCACCCAGGTTCCCTGAACTACATTGCCAGCGTAGGTTACAAATACAGATTATTGGCCTGAATGGCCCCATACTTTGTGATCACCCAGTTCATGCCTTTATACCCTGGCAAGGTATATTGGGTCCTACCTATGGGGTGTATACATCGGACTCCATGTCTAGCTCACATAGTTATATGTCGGTTACAAACTCTCCCACTAGTCAGTCCAGTCTAGTTTCAAAATAAGAATCTCAGTTTAGTTTCAGATCTATCAGTTTAACTCAGTTCTGTATAGTATCTCTGACTCAGAACTTTCAAATTTAGGGCATGTCTTTGACCACCAGACAGGGTCATTTTGACCATCTCAGTTACTTCAGATTTTTTCAGTTCAGATAAGTAGTTATATGTCTTTCTAGTTTAGTCACTTACATCTATCAGTATATTCCTCTCACATATTCAGTACATTCAAATTATTGACGCATACTTTTATATTGTATCATTTCATGATACAGCTACAGGTTCTCAGACTCAGCACTGCTAGCCACCGCAGTTCAGATTCTCTACCTCAGCAGTTGGAGTGTGGGTCCTCATCATTCGAGGGCATTATTTCATTCTTTCAGTCATTTTTTTTAGTTTCAGTTAGACGTAGAGTTAGCTGGGGGCTTGTCCTAGAAACTCCTCAGTTAGATGGCTTTCAGACAGACATGATTTTCAGATTTATCAGTATTATTCAAATGTTTTGGACTTTATATTCTCAGACTTGTCTTTCATAAATGCTTTATGATATTGTTTCATAGTTCAGCTGTGCATGTTTACTCAGAATACCAATGTACGATAGACCAAGGGTTGACTTGGGGTTACTTATGAATCCAAGTACCATGTTCCGTCCAGGGTGTAGACTTGAGGCGTGATAGTATCATGTCACGTCCAGGGTATAGACTCAGGTCGTGACACCTATCTAGTTTCATTTCAACATACTGAAACCACTGGATATTAAATAGATCTTTTATTGTGTACTTAAGGTATGTATACAAATTGCTTGAGGAAGTTGGCAAATTTGTTTAGTCTATGGCATAGAAGATTTAAACTCCTTAAGTTGTGGTAGGACTTGTTATGCGCTAAAATTCCAAGGTTTGTGTATAAACTTGAACTTGAAATGTATTCACTTCCTAGAATAATTCAAAATACTTTGAGATTTGGTTTTCTTTCGCTTCACATTATATCATTGTATTTGTATTATCTCAAGTATTGCAAGATATTCGCTAATTTGCCCACTTGTACGAATTGCTTGATCATTTTACATTGTTGTTGGGATATTTTCCTTCTTGTTATAGTGACTTTGTCACCTATATCGGCATGCCTCTTGATTCAGAAATTTTCCATCTTAACTTTGGATTTGTGGTTCGTCTTAATTATGAAACTTTTCCAAGCCCTACTTCATTCAGGACTTCGATTCATCTTGATATTTGATTATGCTTGGTGTGATGGAATGGATTACATATTGGAAATAATTTGTTACTTGACAAACTCTCTTGAACTATTTCTATGAGCTTTCTTGATGCTTGAGTAGTTAAATATTAATATTGATATTTGAAAATACTTCTAGGTTCGATATTTGATAATTTTGATATATTTATTTACTTGATTTTTATATATATAACTTAGAATGAAATTGTAGAATCTAATGATTTCAATCCAAAGGTTTATGCATCACTAAGCTTTATGCTTAGCAATAGTAGTTTTTTATTGTAGGTGATGTATGGGAAGAGATTTTTTTTGTCAAAACTGGCCATCCTTGGCCCATTTTATTACTAGAAAACAAAACTTTACATTGGCCCAAATCTTCTGAAGCACAAAACAAAAATGACCACAAACAAAGACAAAGGGAACCTCGCATTCAGTCAAATCTGTCCGAACCAGCTAGATCCCCTCCGCCTCTTCTACACTCAACAATGGCGAAGCTGCCATTAGAGCTTCTCTATCAAAAATTGAAGATTCTCCACAAGGTAATCCGCTCTCTCACACTAAAATCTTCCCTTTGCTGTTAATTCTTATCTTTTTCTTTTTCTTCCCTTTGATATGTCCTGTGTCCATGTATTTTAAGTCTTGTTCATAATCTCTTGTGTTGATACCATTTGTAGCAGTCTCTTAGCTATCACCAGACGCTTTGATATCAGGTGCCAAATGAATCGGATTCCAGATTAGGTTGTTTTACCCAACTATATAGTAAACGTAGGTATACCTCAATCTTTCCTTGTTGTAAGTTAACTGAACAAACTTGACTGTAATACTTCTCCTATTTTGTTCCTTTCAACAGATTGAGCCTCCAAGAGGCTGATACCACTGTTAGAAAAAGATTTAATAGGAAAAATATCACTCTGACCATAAGCTCATCTCCTCAGCCTGACTCTCTGTTATAGATAATGCTGAAATGTGTTCTTGTAATTTCTTGTAAAATGTTGCATTGTATTCCTTATTTCCATTCCCTTCCCCTTGTACCTATAATGTTGTTCCATCAGTCTGGTTCTCTATTGTTGAAAACTCTGTGTCTTAATTGGGAAATTTGTTGCTTGTTGATGTTCATTAATCTTCTTGCTTTTGTTGGTAATTCATTGTAGGAATTAAATTGAACAGTACCTGCAAAACTAAAAACCATGTTAGCTAAAAAATCTGCCAATGCATTTCCTTCTCTCAAAATGTGAGAGAATTGCACTAGCCCTTTCTATTTCTATCTCATGATCTCCTTAACTTCTATACTGACCCTCCATGGCACTTCCCACTCCTTCTCCAGAATCTTCACCATCAATAAGGAATCAAATTCTATTTTTAATGGTACTAAGTTCTGTGAAATACAATACTGTATACCATCTAAGATAGTTGTTGCTTCTTCCTTTATGCTGTTAGAAATCTAAATCCTTATTTCCCTAGAATGTATTAGTTCCCTATTCCAGTTTCTCACATAGAAAGCTGCTGAGCTTTCCCTTGGATTGTCTCTGCAAGCACCATCGATGTTACATTTAAACTAGCCTATCTCAGGCATGTCCCATTTCACTATCTCATATCTTACAGATAAGTTATCTTCTTCCAGGAACTGTATCAGTTGAGGCCATTGTGAAGGTATTTCCCTTCTCCAGGGATATCTCGCTTTAGCCTATTTCAACAAATTACTATTAATATCCTAAATAACCTTCCGTCTACTCATCTTTCCTCCATGATCTATAATGTTCCTTCTCTTCTACAGTTGCCAAACTATGAAGGTTGGAGCAGCTTGGAGTATTGATTTAAGCCTTGCATCACTTTTTGCATTCCACCACTTCATTACTGTTTGATGAACTTGCACAAAAGGACCTAATATTTCAACTGCTCCTGAGTAATATTGCCAAATAGAAGATGCAAATTCCCCAGTTATGAATAGGTGATCCACCATTTCCTCCTTTGCCTGTATGTAACATCTACATTTGGATACTAGGTTAGTATTCATCTTCTTTAAAACTTCATCAATTGGAAGCTTATACTTCCACAATCTCCATAAAAAGAAAGATATTTTATATGGGACCCCTTTTATCCAATGTTCTTGAAAAGCTCTCTCTCCTTCTCCCTTTGTCTACCTATCTCCCAAGCACTTTTGACAGTAAACTTGCCACTTCTAGTCAATATCTACCATGGCTTGTCTGGCAGATTTGACCTCTCTATTAAAATAATCTTCTCTTGCACGTACTCCACAATGTCATCTAGCAAATACATTTGTATCTTCTCCATTTTCCAGCCATCTTGCTACATAAATACGCCTACATGTTCCACAACGTTGTGTCTAACCAACTCAGGATGACTGAATTTTATAGCCTCTTGTCTAGTCTAGTTGTCCTCCCAACTGTCAGCAGTTCCATTCCTTGGTTCCCACCATATTCTTCCATCTATCTGATCTCTTGCCTCTATCATATTCTTCCATACCTGAGATCCACCCTTCCACTATACCACAGTAGGCTTGAATTTATTGCAATATTTATTCCAGACAAAATTTTCTCATAGAGAAGAAGTTGTCTTAAAATTCCACCAGAGTTTAGCAATTAAAGCTTTGGAGATGTCATGTAAAGATCTGAACCCCAAACCACCCTCATTCTTGGGAATACACACTTTAGCCCAAGACACCCAGTGTCTACTTCTTCCTTCTTCCTTGTTGCTCCAGAAGAACTTAGCAAAGATCTTATGCAATTCATCGATGGTGTATTTTGTTTGGACCACTACTAATAACAAGTACACAGGAGTACTTTGCAATACACTATCAATCAGAATAGCTTTACCTCCATAAGACAATAGCTTGCCTTTCCTGTTCTGAATTTTTTGTTTCACCCTCTTGATAAGCTCATTATAGTAGGCCTTCTTCCTTCTTGCACGAAAAATTGGACACCCCAAATAGGTAAGAGAAAACTGCTCCTTTGTGAATCCAGTAATTTCCACTACTCTATCCAGCAACCTTCCATCCCCTCTTTGATACATAAAAGCTAAGCTTTTCTCCTTCTTAATTAATTGGCTAGATACTTCTTCATACTCCTTTAATTTTCTTCAGACAGTGACTGCTCCTCTGCTGAAGAAAATATAATGGTATCATCAGCATAAGCCAAGTGATTAATATTTTGGCTCCACTTGGGCAAGCCATACCGCACATATCCGTGCTCATCAAATAATGAGTTGAGAGCTCTTGTTAATACTTCCGATGACAATATAAACAGGGATGGGGACAAAGGGTCACCTTTCTTTACTCCCCTTGTAGAATGAAAGAAACCTGTAGCTTGTCCATTAAATAAGACAAAGTACTAATTGTTTTCTAGTAGTCTCCATATCATATCCAAGAATTGATCAACAAATCCCATCTTTTTTAGAACTCTTATAAGATAGCTCCAGGAGACCTTATCATATGCCTTAGCCATGTCCAATTTGATAATCACATTTGCTGGTTTGCCTCTCTTCCCTATATCAGTCACTATTTCTTGTGCAAGCAAAATATTTTTTATAATGCTTCTTTCCTTTACAAAACATGACTAATTCGGAGATATCAATTGAGGCAATAGAATCTCCAATCTATCATGAATGACCCTAGATATCACCTTGTTAATAAAATTACTAAGGCTTATAG
>JACEIK010004356.1:14400-24525 GCA_018107945.1 Datura stramonium
TAGATGCTCCACCTTCAAATGACCATAGAATGCCTGCAATGCTTGATTAGATAACATTCTATCTAATCTCTAAAAATGTAATCATATACTTCTCTTCCATTCCACCAAGTAAACAGACTCCCTATAAAAGCTATTTCCTCCGATTCACAAGAATTTATGCAGAAAGAAAAGTCATCCACATCTTGAGGATACACTGGCAATCCTCCTATTTTTTCTTCCCCATTTAGCTCTATATTGAAATTCCCTCCTATCATCCACGGTAGTGTCATGTTGTTTACTAGCAGGTAAATATCATCCCACAACTCTAGCCTCTGATTAGCATCATATTTATCATAAACTAGAGATGTCACTAATTCCACATTGAGCCTCAATAGATTCAACTTTAAAGATATTTGTTGAGAAGTATTTTTTATCACCTCTACCTCTATATCCTCTGCTACAAAGAACCAGATTTTCCCATTTATTTTTTCCCCTGCCTGGCTCATGCCCAGCTTTATTGTGTACCTCTCAATCTGTCTAACATGTTGAAATGGCTCCATTAATGCTATCAAAAAAAAATTGTGATGCCTGTGTAACATTTGAAGCCTGTGAAAGGATTGATTAGTCCTCACAGATCTGATATTCCAAATAAAGGATTTGATCATAATTGAGAACTGGCTCTATTGGTAGCACTCCTTGTTACAATCCTGGTTGATCGTACTATCTTTGTCTCTTTACTCTTCTTGCCCATCCTGCTATTATTTTTTTTATTGGATCTTTGAGATAGATTATTGATCATTGTTTTCTCTGCTCCATTCTTCCCCTCTTCTTATTGGTTATTTTCTATGAGAAACACTTTCTCTTCCTTGACCTCCCAATTTGCTATTTTATGAGTGACCAGTTCGTGCAATATTGTATTTGGAGGCTTATGACTGCTCCTCATCAGTATATCCTATGCAAGTCCACTTGCCTTGTTGTCTAATTCCTAATCTCCTATCAATGTGTTTATAGGAACTACATCCCCTGTCACAACTGCTACTAGTACCATATTAATCTCTTCTGCCTTGTATGTTATTGTGACCCATTACATGCGCAAGCGTACGCGGTCGTACAAGTAATACAGTGGCTCTTTTAAGAGTCGGATGTTGAACCCACATAGACTGGACTATATCAGTGAATTATCAAGTTCAAGTGTTAATTTAACCTCCACAAGTGTTGATTTAAGAGATTTTGGAAAATTTTAATTAAATCTAGGTGCAATCACAAAATAATCGGGAAACAATACAAGAAGCAACTAGAGTTAAGGCCTGACAATCATGCAATGCTGCAATTCACGATGGTTTGAGTATTAAAAATTCAGTTGTTATCTCACAGAGTTAAAATGCAATGTTCATGGTCTTTCGATCCTCTAAACACAATAAACTTGTCTTACACCTACATCGTTGAGCGTGGATATGACGTCCTAATTTGTGAACAATTCAACACTATGGATGTGGTTTACGGGGTTTGTGCCCTTGATTATGGATTTTCATATCTCTAATCATTTAACCTGACTTAGCTTCACAACTACTTCTACACGCGGTGATGCGAAAATTCTAAGTTAGTGTCTAGCTATCATCCCATTTTATTAACCAAGAATGAAAAATTAGATATAATTTATATCCTAACCGCGAATCTTATCGTAAAAACAATAAGTTGCTCCCTGCATTTTTGTGTTCTAACCTAGAGTTACTCTTCTGAGCTTTTGCCTAAGATTAGCAAGTTTGTTTTCATGGTGATCAAGCATAAAAACAATAATAATTAAGAATGCAAGACAAAACAACAACCAAAAACTCAAACGAAAGATGAATTCATGCATTTACATTCATATCTACTGGCCTCAACCCTAGAGGAAGGGTTTTAGCCACTCATGTTCATACAATTACTCAAGACATAATAAAAGTAATGTACTTACAAGAATGATTAAAAGAGAATGACAAATTTTGAACCCTTGGAGAAGTTCTTTGCTTCTTTCTTCGCTCCTCTATGCTTTTCCAAAATATTTACGTGATAAATTATTTTAGAAGCTAAGGGTCCTATTTATATTAAGTGAAAAAATGCAATTTTTGGCCGTGAGTGAACTGCCTCCGTGTCACGGACCTGGTCGCGCCAAATAGCCTCCGTGAAACGGAGCAAACGCGGACACCTACTGTTTTGGGCATTGGCATTTGCTTGGTCAAGCTGCCATTGGCATGGCACAGGCATTATTGCGCCATGCGTATGCTGTAGCACGGCCTGGATGCGCAGATCGCCTGGAGTGGAATGTTGCCATCATTCAGGGTGTCTTCCTAGTGACATCTCTTCACGTGTGCAGCCTGGGCGTGGAACGGCGCTGGGCGCAGCACACGCATAGCGTGGCACACTGCCTAGCATGGTCAGCCTTCCCTTTGGAATATCATGTTGCCTTCAAGTGCTATCACTTCCATGCTTCTCCCTTGTGCCTTGAATATCATTTTTAGTCCCATCCTTAGCATATTACACCTACAAAATAAAGGCTAATCATGTTGATTAGATCCGGCACACAATTAAACATAAATACATAAGAATGTAATCATATACATTAACAAACATGACTAAATTAAGATATAAAATAGTACTTGGGCATGTAATTATGCCCAAGATCACTACCCCACACTTAAAGCCTTGTTCGTGCTCGAACAACTCTATTACATCTCATGCACACGAAGGATTCACACATAACTAATTGAAGCAAAATGATTTAAGTTATGGCTACACCGATTGTTTCGATTAGCAAGTTTAAAATAGAGCAGGCAAGATCTCACCATTAACACCCCATATAACTAAGTTAAAACTTCCTAGCCTCATGAATCAACTCTTAAACTCAGCAAATTCATGCAAATCAACCAATTAAGACATCTGACATGAACTTTATCCTGCATCAAACATGTGCCCTCACAAAAAGAGAGATACCTATTTTTCACTCGCGAGTTTTCAATTTATAACAGGTATGGGTATATCAATAAGAATTCAACTCACTCTCACAAAGAATTCACTGCATCATGTATTGACCCATAAGCTTGCCTTTAGTATATTACTCTACTAATTTAGGAATGTTTGAAAGTAAGATCAAATAGGACTTTGTGGGTTGTAATGTAGGCTAAGGGACGGGTAGGTACTATTCTGGCCAGCAATAGTGACTATCTTCCCTAAGTGCTTTTAATACCTCACACTTGCATTACGGACATCTCTTCTCTTACTTCACGTTTATTCTTTACAACTCACAATTTCCTCTTTGTTTCCCCATTTCCTTAGGCACACTTAGGCTATTAGTAAGGAGTACTTAAGCAATTTGTTCTCTCTTTTCTCCTTTTACTCCCTACCAACTCTTATGCATTTTTAAACAAGTGCACCTCTAGTCTTCTTCTCAACTCCCACAGCTACTATTTTCCTTCTTCTTCCAACTTCTCACTCCTTAACTTCTTTTGCATTTTCACTTAAGAAACTCCTTGCATTTTCACTTAAGAACTTAGGAGTTTTGGATCAAACTCAAGGCTATTGAAAAGAAAGTATTAAGCTCATATTGTGTCTCACAAAGAATAGAATAAAGGCTCAATGCGTCTAACTAGGATCATAGCTTAAAGGTAGGTAAAGTGACGGATAAAAATTGGGCTCATTCAAAGAAATGCCTAAATTATCTCCTACAATCGACATCCCTCATTTCATTTTGTACACACACCAGGAAAGTTCTAGATACTACACAATAGCGTGAAATATTCACAAACCTTACACTCACAGCACATGCTCAATTCAAGACAAATTCAGTAGACTCTTAGCTCAACTAATCACAAAAATTCAGAATTAAGCTTTACGCACATAGAGTCATATTCAAGAGCCTAGGTGTCTCAAAAAAAGTTATTCAATTGCTAAATATGCTTCAAAATTGACCTAACTTGCATCTCACAATCATGTACAACACATAACAAGAGCATCAAACTGTCAATCCATTAAGGGTTCACAACAAAAACCTATTGATTAATTTTTTCTCAAGACGGTCGTCATCCATCCATTGTAGGGAAAAGTCCCTAACTATGACTAACACCATTATGTACAGACAAAGCAAAATTTTATTTCTCGATTCTAAGTGTCCCCTTCATAAAAAATCAAAAGAAAAATCAAAGGGTGAGTGAAATATGCTCAACTCAAACTTCTTCATCAAACAATATTATACCAAGCACCAACTTCACCCAAATTCACTAAGCATAAAATTTTTCAAGTTTCCCTCACCCCACACATGAATTATGCTATGTCCCCAAAAGCATCAAATACAATCAACATAGGGGTGAGAAATACTTCCTCAGGCTTCTAGGCCTAGCTAACAGTATATTTTCTGCATTGTTGAACATGTGGGTCACTGACCCCACACTCATCTTTTGTCATGCTCCTAGCTTTTTTTCCCTGGGTACTCAGAGTTTCCCTGAATCTGCACTTATCCAACAAAACAAACAACACAAGTGAAAAATAACAAAATAAAACACAAACTAAACAGAAAAGGTACCTGTGGTACTTTTGGGTTGCCTCCCAAGCAGTGCCTGATTTTACGTCGCGGCACAACGTGGACTATCCTTCTCAGGATATCCGCAAACAAGTTTTCTCTTTCGAGAACCATCTTCTCCTCTTTTTGTTTTTAGAGGGAACAGTCTCCACTCTGTTCCTCTCTTCTTCCATCTTTTTTTTCAATTTTAGCCCTCCATCAGACTCGGGCTGAAATATCATCATGTCCTACAGCAGTGGACCCGTGGAATCTACCACCCCACACTTAGCATCTGATAACACACTAATCTTACAAAGATCTCTATAGTTTATGGGTGGTTTGATCTCTTGATAGACTCTGAATAGCTTTTCTTCATCATTGACCCTCGTTTTAAAGGTACCTGCTCTTACATTTATGATGGCTGCTCCAGTTGCCAAGAATTGTCGTCCCAAGATCAGGGGTACCTTATAATCAACTTTAAAGTAAAGAATGATGAAATCATCAAGTATAATGAACTTACCCACTTTGATGAGAAGGTCCTCAATTATTCCTGTTGGTGCCACTGTGGACTTGTCTGCCAGCTGCAACATTACTCATGTGGGTCTCGGGTACCCAACACCAGGATGTTAAAGAGAGATAGGGGCATTAGACTTACTGCTGCCCCTAAGTTACCAAAGGGCCCTTATAACTTCAACTTCACCTATTTGTATGGGGAGGGTGAAACTTCCTGGGTCCTTAAGCTTTTTCGGCATTTTGCTCATCACCCTGTAACTGCACTCCTCAGTCAGTGCCACCGTCTGGACTTCCACAAACCTCACTTTGTTGGCCACCACATCTTTTAAGTACTTAGCGTACTTTGACATTCCCTGCAAAATATCAAGTAAAGGCAAATTTGTCATGACCCAAACGTACCCCCGAATCGTAGACACGGGACAAGGAGCCTCGAGAGACCCCAAGTCGATCCATGGCATGACCATACATCTAATTCAATAACATAAGTGGAAGACTTAACATAAAGAATGTAATCATGACATAGCATAAGGGAAAAACAATACTTGACTTATACAATACAACAGAAAACAGTTTATAGTCTGATAAGCCTCTAAACATGAAAGGCGGATTGATGGGACAATTCCCCAACTAATCAAACATCCAGGAACTTAAATAAATGCATAGAATATGAACATGTAGCCCTAGAAACATGAGGACTCACCAAGTGCGCTGAGAGAAAGGCTGAAACTAGCTACGAGTGAGGATGAGCCTGAGAATTGGGACCTGTATCATGAAACAATACAGCATAGAGAGTATGCGGTTAGTACGTGGAATGTACTGAATATGCAAGGTAAGTAAAATGGTCATTTAAAACATATATGAAATTCATAAATGATCATAAGAGTGGGACGTCATGCTCGTATCGTAAATCATAATAACATATCATATGGCTCAAGGTTTTCAAAACATTCGTAACATAACATAATCATAGTCATAATAGAAGCGATTTACTTAACATGACTTGAGCCAACAAACATAATTATAACATGCATAAATCATGAGGAACAATGGGAGATTCTCTTAACCGACATACCCCATATGAGCACACATGAATCCCGACTTGTAACCCTAATCGGGAGGGTGTTCGTATCTTGCCAAGGGTAGAAACCATGAAGGGTGTGATCACACATGAAAAAAGCCATTTGGTCTAGGGACAAACATGAAAGGGTCCAAACATACCTACGGTGGCATGTAGTTCATGAGATCCGAGGCTTAACCTGAGCCCCGAACCTACTCGATGTTCAATACTACTCTCAAAACATATATAGGCTCATAATAATACATACATGAGTTCATGGGCTTGTTAAATCATGATAATAATAAACATACTTGAACATATGTGAACTAGCCATGACTTGAGGCCCGTGGGTCGGCCAAAAACATAATTCAAGATTGATAAAATTCATACATGCTTGTAGATCATGCATGTAGCTTGAAATTCATAAGTTCGTAGTAGATAACATAATAAATTCATAAATAAATTCCTAATTCATGCTGGGCTTATCAAAACACCAATGGATTCATAAATCGATTCATCATGGGGCATGCATAAACAAGCTTAATTGTTTAGAAATTCAAAATCAACAATATTATAATCAATTTAAATCCCAAAAAAATGATAAAAATCAGTAGATTAGGATAATATTTCAAAACCACAAGACCCATAATTAAGTCATTTGATTTTATACNTCAATTACAAAACCCCATGATTTTTTGATAATATATAAGTAAAATCGTAGAGTAGGGGCATGGGTGTGGAAGGAACCACCCATTGATGACCTTACATACCTAAAAACACTGATTCTTAATCTCCCTTGAAAGCCCAAGGCGGAATTGTGAGGAATTGGGGAAGAACACCTTGAATCACCTTTTATCCTCCTCCCTAAACTCTTGCATGCATGAATGAGGCCTAACATGAGCTAATCCCCCTTAAAATATCCCATTTAAAGCTTAAAATGACATAGTTTAGGCCTTAGAAACTTAGGAATTATAAAAATACCCTTATTAAAACGCAGGAAAAACACTGTCAAGGCCCCCTAACGAGGGACCTCACGAGCCGTTGCCAAGGGGCACGACTCGTGGATAGGATCCGTCATGCTCACTGCCCCAAACTACCCAAGGGACCCCACGAATCATGGTGGCTGATGATGACTCGTGGTCACCACCCGTGGTCTTCACTGCCCTTTCCTATTTTGCCAACTGGTCCACCTAGGCCACGGGAAACCTAACGAGTCGTGTGTCCTGACCACGACTCGTGGTCATGACTGTGGTCTCACCCCAAAACTTATAAGTGCCCTTCTTGACCACGAGTCACTCCACGACTCGTGGTCACCCCTCACGACCCACCTCATGTGTCGTTCTTTGACCTGGTGCGAATTTATAATTTTTCTCCATTTTGGCTCTTGGGTCTGATCCTTGGGTTCCCGAGGTTTAACAAAATTGATATGAAGTTCTTTGAAAAAATCAAAGAACTTTTTAAAGCATTCTTCCTCCTTGCTCTTCTTGAACCTTTGCGGGAATGGTGGTGGTGGTCTCTGTGTTGGCTGCAATGATGATTGTGCATTGTGTTTTGAAGCACTTTGGTTATCTCCTCTATCAGTGGATGAACCCTGTCTAACTAGCTTCGGTTGCACCTCATTTTTCTTTTCTTTTGATGGTGCATCAGCCAGCTGCTTGCCACTCCTCAGACTGATGGCATTGACCTGTCGGGGGTTTGTATCTGTATTACTGGGTAACCCTCCCTGAGGTCTGGTATGCTGAGCAGCTGCTAATTGACCCATCTTCTTCTCTAGATTTTGGGTGGCCATCTGCTGATTTTTCAAATCTGAAGCCATCCTTGCCTGATTCTCTACCAGTTGGGTTTGAGTAGCAATAATTTTCTGCAACATCTCCTCAATGTTGTTACTGCTTGAATGGCCATTATTCTACATGTTTGTTGTTAATATTGTTGATACTGAGGCTGCTGGTAGCTCTGACTCTGATTGTCACCCCAAGAAAAATTTGGGCGACTCTGCCAATTTTTATTGTAGGTGTTCCCATAAGTCTAATTATTTCTCTGAACATTTCCTACAAAGTTGACTGATTCAAGATTGGCCCTGCATGATTCTGCATTGAGCCCATTATTACCATAAATTTCGCACCAACTAGGAGCCTGCTGAATTGCATTCACCTGTCCCTGCGGCTGGTTCATACTTAATTTGTTGAACTGAGTCATCATCTGGTGCTGCAATGACGCTAGCTGTGCTGCTAAGGCATTGACACTGTCCACTTCTATCAGCCCTGTTGCTCTCTTTCCTGCCCCTCTTGATGATTCACTATGCTACTTTGGGTTTCCTTGAGCAATTCTATTTAAGAGAGTGTACATCTCATCATATGTCTTCTCCAATGCTTGCCCGCTTGATGCAGAGTCTAATAGGATCTTCGTATGTGGGTCTAGACTCTCTACAAAGGTGTTGCTAACACCTCATTAGACTGATGGTAATGGTAGAAGTCTCTCAACAATGACTTGAACCTCTCCCAAGACAAATATAAGTTCTCCTCCAACCGCTGCTTGAAACTTAATATTTCACTTCTAAGCTTGGCAATCTTGCCCTTAGGGAAGAATCTGATGAGGAACTTTCTTGTTAGGTCGTCCTAAGAAGTAATGGAATTCGGTGGCTTAGCCTTCAACCACCTCTTTGCCTCTCCCAGCAATGAAAATGGGAAGAGGGTGAGTCGGACATAGTCAGTTGACACTCCAGTGGGGATAAAAGTGTCACTGATCTCTAAGAAATTCTGTAAGTGTTGTTGTGGGTCCTCGTGTGTCATTCCAATGAATTGGCCACTAGAATGTAACAGCTGCACCATATTCTATTTAAGCTCAAATTTTCTCTTGGCTCCGGTTTGCAGATACTGGAGGTCACATTTGTCGCTAGTGGGATTGCTACTTCACGAACTAATCGGTCTGCCATTAATTTAGGCAACAACTCTTCTTGCTCTGCTGATGGATGCTATTGTAACTGCTCCTGTAACCTCTTTAGGTTCCGCTCTAGAGCTTCTCTTCGGAGCAAATTTAATCGGCATTTTGGCTCCAACAAAGGTTCCACCAACTCTCTATTCCTTGTCAGTTCTGAAAGAACAACCTATTACCTGCAATAGAACAGACTTAGACCAAGTTTTTCAACACTTAAGAAAATAAAAATCACACAAAAACCTAAAAATTTACTAAACGCTTCCAGCCCCCGGAAACGACGCCAAAAACTTGTTGCGCCCCAGCGCACGCGCAAGCGTACGCGGTCGTATAAGTAATACAGTAGCTCTTTTAAGAGCCGGATGTCTGACCCACAGGGACTGGACTATATCAGTGAATTATCAAGTTCAAGTGTTAATTTAACCTACACAAGTGTTGATTTAAGATATTTTGGAAAATTTTTTAAATCTAGGTGTGATCACAAAATAATCAGGAAACAATATAAGAAGCAACTAGAGTTAAGGCCTGACAATCATGAAATGCTACAATTCACGATGGTTTGGGTATTAAAAATTCAGTTGTTGTTTCACAAAGTTAAAATGCAATGTTCATGGTATTTCGAACCTTTAAACACAATAAACTAGTCTCACACCTACATCGTTGAGCGGGGATATGACGTTCTAATTCGTGAGCAATTCAACACTATGGATGTGGTTTATGGGGTTTGTGCCCTTGATTATGGACTTTCGTATCTATAATCATTTAATTTGATTTAGCTTAACAACTACTTCTACGCGCGGTGATGCGATAATTAAAAGTCGGGATCTAGCTATCATCTCGTTTTATTAACCAAGTAAGGAAAATTATGTATAACTTATATCCTAACCGTGAATCTTATTATAAAGACAAGAACTTGCTCCCTACATTCTTGTGTTCTAACCTAGGGTTACTCTTTCGATCTTTTGCCTAAGATTAATAAGTTTGTTTTCATGGTGATCAAGCCTAAAAACAAGAATAATTAAGAATGCAAGATAAAACAACAACCAAAAACTCAAATCAAAGATGAATTCATGCATTTACATTCATATCATGTGGCATCAACCCTAGAGGAAGG
>JACEIK010004356.1:31706-113239 GCA_018107945.1 Datura stramonium
ATGCGAACGGGAGCAGGTAGTGCAGTGCAACAGACCCTCACAACAGAGGCTGCTTCAGTGTTGAAGCACTCTCTTAGCTTGGCCAGGAGAAGAGGCCATGCACAGGTCACCCCTCTTCATGTGGCTGCCATTTTGTTAAGCTCAAGAGTCAGTCTTCTTAGAAGGGCTTGTCTCAAATCTCAACCAAATTATTCTTCTCATCACCCTCTTCAGTGTAGAGCTCTTGAGCTATGCTTTAATGTGGCACTCAATAGGCTTCCAACAAGTCCTGGTCCACTCCTTCATGGCCAGCCTTGTTTGTCTAATGCTTTAATTGCTGCACTCAAAAGAGCACAAGCTCATCAGAGGAGAGGCTGCATAGAGCAACAGCAGCAGCAGCAACAGCAGCCTCTTTTAGCCATTAAAGTTGAGGTAGAGCAGCTCATTTTGTCCATTCTAGATGACCCTAGTGTTAGTAGGGTTATGAGGGAAGCTGGTTTCTCTAGCACTGCAATTAAAAACAACATAGAGGAATCAGCTTCTTCAGTCTTTCAGTGTTACAACAATAGCTCCGGTGGGATTTACTCCACACCTAGCTCTCCTCCTACTACTACCGAGAGCAGTTTCTGGACTTCCCAAAACCCTATTCTCTTTTCCCCTCACAAGTTCAATACACAAAGTGCAACACATTCATCAGATGTCAAGTTGGTGATAGATGTGTTGCTGAGGAGTAACAACAACAAGAGGAGGAACACTGTGATAGTTGGTGACTCAGTGTCCAGCACAGAAGGGCTTGTTGCAGAATTGATGGGAAAGGTGGAGAGAGGGGATGTACCTGAGGAACTGAAAGCAGCTCATTTTATCAAATTTCAGTTCTCAGCAGCACCACTCATGTTGATGAAAAGAGAGGAAGTAGAGCTGAACATATCAGACCTGAAAAGGAAAGTGGAATCTCTTACAGCAAGTAGTAGAGGGGGAGGAGTCATTATCTACACAGGTGACTTGAAATGGACAGTTGACAATACTCTTGCTCATGAGAAAGAAAGAGGATTACTTATTAATTATAGTCCAGTTGATCATCTTGTAGCTGAGATAGGTAGGCTGGTTTCTTCCTACAACAGCAGCTCATCAATTGCAAAACTTTGGTTGGTCGCTACAGCAAATTATCAAACTTATATCAAGTGCCAAATGAAACAACCTCCTCTTGATATTCAATGGTCTCTTCAAGCTATTTCTGTTCCATCTGCTGGTCTACGGTTAAGTCTCAATAGTACAAGGTAAGCTAGCATTTTTATATTTTTTATTTTGTCTTCTTTCTTGATAATCATAAACTTAATTTTACTACCTTTCAAGTTTTATAATGCACTATATTTGGTTAGTTCTTGAAGCTCTATTTTTGTTTACTTATTTGTTTCTGTCGAGTTTTCATGGTCTGAACACTGAACATAGCTAGCAGGACTTAGGAGCATGCTATATTGCCAAAAAGCAATGCAAGAAGACAAATGTGAAATGGACATCTTTTTTTTTTTTTTCTGGATATGCTGTAATATTGTTTCAACTCACAAGGTGAAAAAGGAAAAAGGGGGAAGGAAAGAAATTCGAAATACAATAGTAAATAATTACCTCCTTTATTCAGTGTTTAGCAGGTGATGTTGCAGTATGTGGGTTTTTGTCCCAAGCATGTTTGTAGTATTGGTGGTAGCCTTTTTCAGGTTTCAAGGGAATTATGTTCCTTTTTTGACTTCTTTTTTCATATGGGAAAGCAGCTTAAAGAAGTGACACTAATTTTTATGATTGGAGTTCTGTATTATTAATTCAACTACTACAACCCTTTGTCACGCACCTTGTTAATTCCTTCATTTCTTTTTCTTCCATTTCAATTTAGTGGAGATTTGAACTTATTACACTCTTCATAGAAATATTTAACTTAAATTATATTTAAATTCAGAAAGATATAATTTTTTGTATAAAGAAATAATGTCACGAAGGAAGTATATTTACTAAACAAAGTATATATTCTCCTGGTTTCGCAGTGTCAATGAACCAAGGATCCCATTCTCTCAACAAATGTTTGAGAAAAAGCAAGTTCCTAGCAAGGAGGAACAAGATGCACTCAGCTGTTGTGCAGAATGCACCTCCAATTATGAAAGAGAAGCTAGGTTGAAGTTTGGCCACCAGAAAACTTCCTCATTGCATTCTATCACATGTGACACTAAGGACTCTGACAAAGCTCCAACCCCATTGCCTGATTGGCTAAAACCACATGACATGGATGCAACTAACAAGGTACACATCTTACTATTCTCACCTATTAGCCTACAATAATTCCAATTTTTCCTTCACTTTAATTTGAATATCATTTTACATATACACACACTCCCGTCGTATCAAAGAAATGATGACAGAATTCGGAATATGAAGGTCAAAGCGTCTAATTTATTATATTGACCCGGATAATTCAGTAATTTTCAAATAAACTCTTTGTATATAGAAACTAACTAAAATATATTAAGTTACAAAGTTTATTCAATAAATAATAAGTAACATTTTACAATAAAAACATCTGAAAATTTGGTACTTAAAGGGAAGCATGTTTAACTAGTAATACTGCTATATAAAAAGGGACTTACAGTGTGTTAGATGTTTTCTTTCACTTTTTAAAAAAAAAAAAACTTTGAAAACAATATCCTATTGGCTAACTTCTTCTCTTTTTTCTTTTCTTTTTATGGGGGACTTTCAGAGTGATGTGGCTGAGTTGAAAAGAAAGTGGAGCAGGTTGTGCAAAAATCTTCATCAGGGGAAGCCCAATCAAAGACAAATAAGTTCAGTTGTGTGCAATGAATACAATAGCAGTGGGAAGAATTACTCTATTAATTCATTGTATCCATGGTGGCCTAACCAGGACAGCATAATAACAGATTGCAAATCAATTTCATTTAGTGATCCTCCAAGCTTGCAGCCTAATCAGGGAGCCAGCACGGTGCCAAGGTTCAGAAAGCAACAATCATGCCATATTGAGTTCAGTTTCAGCAATGGCAACTTGAAGAATCAATCATCATCAGTTGAGCCAAACTTGGATTCTCTTAAAATCAGGGAAGGGAAAGAAGTGAAAATCACACTTGCTCTTGGGAATTCACAGCTTTCTGATATCGCAAACGTTGATGAAGAGATGCTCAAAATGTTGCAAGAGAACTTGCCTTGGCAAATGGAGAACATGCATACTATTGTGGATGCATTGATGGATTTCAGCACAATCAAGAAACAGAAAAATTGGTTGCTGATACAGGGGAATGACTCAATGGGGAAACAAAGATTGGCTCGAGTGATAGCAAAATCAGCATTTGGTTCTGATGACTTGCTCTTGTGCATGAACATGAGAATGAGGGAAAATCAGCATCATGTTGAATTGCTCAAGAGGGCCTTAAGGAATAATGAAAAGCTTGTTGTCCTAGTGGAAGATGTTGATTGTGCTGATCCAGAGTTGTTGAAATTTCTTATGGATGCCTATGAAAATGGGAGCTCTAGCCATTTGTTTATCTTAGCAAGGACTAGTGATGCAACTGACTGCAGTGATGGAAGAGAGTACTACACACAGCCTGTAATCCAGATGAAACTGGTGGTAAGTGAAATGAGTCTGAATCCCGGATCTGTATGTATTGATCATAAGAGAAAAGTTGAGTGGGAATTGCCTTTGCCTAACAAGACCAAGAGTCCAAGAAACAATGTGATGGAAGATATCTCCTCAATTGCTGCTCAAAATGGGAAGATAAAGAAGGAATTTACAAGGCAATTGAGCTCAAACACGCTTGACCTCAACATCAAAGCAGACGAGGTGGATGAAGAGCAGGAGGAGGAGGAGAACAAGGATGATGAAAACGAAGCGAAAACTGAGGATTTTAGCCCCATTTCAAGTGATTTGACTCGCGATACAGCCAACGACCAACATTACCAGCACCAGTACCAAAACAACAATCCACCACTTGGTTTTTTCGACCTCATCAAGAACCGCCTTGTTTTGAAGCGCGATTCTTCTCAAGACAGGCAAATGAAAGAGGTGTTCATGTTCAAGATGAGAAAGTCATTGGAGGAAGTATGTGGGAGTAAAATACTAGAGAGTTTTTGCTTGGAGGAAATGGTGTTGGAGAAGGTATTTGAGGGGTGTGGTTCATTTCTCAACAGCTTGTTTGATGAATGGCTGAAAGACATTTTTCAAACGAGCTTGCAAATGATTGACAAGATGGAAGAGAATGTGATGATCAAGCTTTGTAGGGTGGTGGGAGCTAAAGATGAGAGTGGTTTCAAAGGCTCATGTCTTCCAAGAGGGATTCAAGTTTCAATCATGGATTAAGTTGTCACTTCTAGCTATATTTCCTTGTTATTATATTTTCCTTGCCCATGCACCACTATGTGTCCTCTTGTAACTAGCTACTCTTGTTTCTTAATACAATGTCTGCTTTGTTTTCATCCCCCATATGAAAATGCAGCTCTCCTATAAATTATGGACTAATTAAACAACAGACTCATGATATAAAGAACAAAAAGGTGTACAACTTAAAAATAGTTACTCCACTACTGTATTTGTTTTTCAAGATTGAGATTATATATACATATTTAAAAAAATAATAATAACTACGTATCTTTTTACACTAAATATGCTCAACTGCAAACTATTTCAAAAATTGCAAGTGTTAAAATGTGGCAAGTTGATAATTGAAAGGGTAACAACAATTTTAATTAAACAGATTTTGCAAATAAGTATTTTGTTTTTCTTAACTTCTAAGCATTTTACATTTAATTAGGAAAAAGGACAACAAAGGCTACCCCTTCGTCGTTTTTGAATGCCCACGGAATTTGAATTATTAAGTATGATTTCACTGACAATTTGTCCTAATGCAAAGATTATACTCTCTTTGTTTTAATTCATGTAACGGTTACGAGCGAACCTAGAGTCCAGTATTATACGGGTTTACGAAAACTCAACAACTTACGATCTGAGCAAAAGTTATTGAGTTCCTATGAACCCGTATATTGGACTTCAGGTCCATCAATAACAGTTACATAAACTGAAATGAAGGGATTATAATAGATATTCAACTGTGAATTAGTTATATATTCTTGTATTTTAACTTGAGATTATTGTAGAAATTCATAAAATTCAAATACTAGATCCGTCTCTGATAATGTTGTTTATCATTAAGAATGAAGTTTAGGAGAAAAAAATATATTTTGAAACTTATAGCCTCAAGTACGCTATGAGATTTTTGTAATTATAAAAAGCAATACGTCATAAAGAATAAATGACAAATTTAAAGTTAAATTATTTTTAAACATAAAAATATATTATTATTTTAGAAAAAACAAAAAAAAAATTAAATAGTACTTATCACATAAAATTGAATAGAAGGAGTATTAAGTAGTAATTATAATATAATTAGTTTGATAGAGAAAATGTCATATCAAAGTTTAAAGTTTGAATAGTTAAATGAAATTGAAATTCTTTTTAAGTTATGAAAATTGGATAAAAGAATATTGCTGATGAATATATCATATATCTGAAAAGATAGATTGAGAACATATTTTATTTTCATAGACAAGGAATGAGACATGACAAGGACCTATAGGCTTGTGGGAGTAGGGAGATACATTTGTTTTCTTTTCTAGAGTTCAATCAGCTCAAACTTCATCATGAGGCCTAACAAATCTTTAGACTATTGCCATAACTGTTGGCTAAACTATTCAATAAAGAAATATCACTACTTCCCCTTTAAAGTACTTCAATGCCACTAAGGTGGAGAGATATGTTTGAAGAATGACAAATGATTCTAGGGAGAAACAAGCAATGCCACTTACTTTTGGTTTAAAAGTAAGAATCCATTAATACTAAGCATATATAGACAAAATTGAGCAATTTTGGAGTATATAAGCTTAATATACGCACTGTATTTTTCTAAAACAATTTGTAGATGTTCGTTAACTAATGAAACATATTACTAGAAGGTACAAAATTGATATATTTTCATTATTACAAAATAGATATTATTATGCTTTTTTCTCGAGCTATAATTTTATCAAATTTGATTCTATTTCTCACTCAATTTGATCCATTTTATATATAATTTGAATTAATATTTTTTCATTCTTAAATTCAACATTAAAGATCTACTATTAACTTTTTTTCTTTTTCTTGTGCTTCCAGCATATAGTTAGTTAACAATTGCTGTTTCACAAAATTTGATACTCACAGATCTTAAATTAATTCACATTTGCAAAGGAAAAGAAGAAATCAAGGCATCGACTTCATCCCAATTTAAACATTTTTTTTGTGTATGTGTATTTTAAACTATAAGGGTTGTAGTAGATATCGATTGATTACATTTCTCGTGACATACCATCATTGAAGGGCGTTCAAAGCTTTTGACTTTCGGAATTGAATTTCTTCGAGTTTGTTAGTTATTTAGATTGGGTGTTGTTTTAATTAATTTGATATATCAAGAGGAGTTCAAAATTTAAATTTAAAGTTGATTTAAGAAGATATGCAAGAAGAAGAATAAAGTCAATTTTTGTATAAGAGTATAAGAATATATATGGGCCTATAAACACTTATACACTATTATATATTTCTATGCACGTATATACATAACGTACATGCTTGTGCATAAAAGCGCAATTTTTATTTAAAAATCAGTCTAATATCCATTAAATGACTTTAGATTTTATAAACAGCCTCTTTATACTATTTCTAACACGTATAAACATCACTCTGCAGATTTCTCTCAAATCAATAAATTCCCTTATTTAAACTTGTTCAAAAATGCAGCCCTTGAAAATCAATTTTACCACCAAATGAATTTGATTTGTTGAACTAATATTTTGAATCACAGTTTTTAGTTCAAAGATTAAGGTAGAAAAATATTGCAATTTCAGGAACCTATTTAGGGTCTATTGAAAAGATACTGCAATTGAAATTGATGTAATTATTAATAAATTGATGTAATTATTAGAGTAATAATTACACAATATAGTAATTATGATGATCTCATATTTTCCATGATATGATTATCGTAGTTATAAGCGCATCGCTTGGTTGCACAAATGTAATTACACTGCTAGATTAAATTTTTAAAAATAAAATTAATTATCACAAAAATAATATTTGACCGTGTCTTTGTAAATGATATTAAATTAGATATTTAAGATACATATTGTCTTTGCAAAATATAATAATAATAATATATATATATATATATATATATATATATATATATATATATATATATATATATGATAAAAAAATATACCATGAAATTCATGTTTGACAAAAAAATATTAATATTATAAATACAATGTCAATATAACATAAATTCAAAATTAAGAAAAAATTGACATAATACTCTTGTCAAATTCATACATAACTTAAAATAAGTTCTAATATAACTTAAGTAGATATAATTTAAAAGAAAAGGAAAACAAGTCTATTACATCATTGAACAATGAAATTCTAAACTAATTCAACAACTAGAATAATAAGGCATTTATGTTAAATTAATTTTTTTTAAATAAAAATAAAGTACGAGCAATTACATGAATCACAAGAAGTAAAGATTGAGAAATGAGAAGAAAGAAAATAAAAGATAAATAATTTAAAACAAAAAATATTTTAACAATGAAAAAGAAACTAAAATGATGAAAGTAAAAAAATAAATTAAAATATAAAAAATAAGAAATTAAAAAGTAACCTCACATAATTACTTACAATTCTCATCTCCCCCGAGAATTGGAGAGTGTAATTACTTTTTTCCCAATTACATCAAATTTTCTTCTAATTATATAATTACCTAGCCGAACAAAGAGGTCAAACCGTAATTACACCCAATTACACTCCAAATTCAATTAGCATGTGACTTTTCAAAGAGGCTCCTTATAATTGGAATTATTATACCGTAAGTTTCTATCGTTTAACCGATGCATTCGCATTTATGTCGAGAGTTTTAGAGTACGATGCATACGGGAAAGGGTTAGGGGAATGAACGACGAGTACGAAGTCGCGATAGCCGGAGACCCAGACCAGGCCAGTGCACTGGCGCCGCCCGCGCTAGCTGCCTACAGCGCGGTCGTGCCCGACTTGGCGCTGTGGGCGGTGCGCCGCACTCCTCCCATTGCACCGCCCCTCACCTATATATATATATATATATATATCTAAGTGTATGTTGGTGAATCATCAAAATATTTCCCAAAATGAAGAGCAAATGTTAGGAGAGTATTTCTACGAGGTTTAATGGTTTTCAGTTAGATTATGCCATTAAATTCCATCCAAAACGCAAACCATCTTGGATAATCTAGTTCTAGTCCCACAAGGAACATCCTTGTGGAATTATCTCTGAAAATTTTCCGAGGACCAGAATTCACTGACAAATTGTTGGAATTACTTCAAATTGAGTCCGTAAGCTGCTGCATGTGATAGGTAAGCATTTCTACCTTTTAAACTTCGAGAAATTGCAGTTTTCGAATTAAAATGGGAGTTAAATTATAGTTAACATTATTGAAAGATAGCATTATTTGCTGAGTCATAGTATTGAAAATAACCCTATTCTTCCTCAGGGCTTATGATGCAATTGAATGAAATTGCCACATGTGTGGAACTAATCGGATAAGCGAGAATCGCATTCGAGATGTTAAGGCTTATCTCTTCGGTGTTATTCTCATCGTATAGTGATACGACCTATGACTTTGAAAGTAGATAATGATCTTATATATTATGATTAGTTGCTACAAGCAGAAAATGATTATGAATGTTGTGGTAGCTACTATAAGACATATTGAGGTTATGCCATAAATATCCTTTATCGGAAAGGGTATGCTCAAGGTGACTAACGCTAGAGCGTCATAGAGATTTTCCTAGTTCATTTGTTTACCGTTTAAAAGTATCCTAATGTTTTGATGTCATGCCAAGGCCTTAGAAGTCTATGGTTAGTTATGGGGCCTGAATTGCAAGTTTGACAACATAGTACATAGCCGAGCGATATAACTTTCGGCTTGACGCCTATACTATTAGTGGAGCTCGCTCAGGCCGTTGGCGTATCTTGGCCATGCATCTGTGGCAAAAAATTGATAGGATGGTCTTACCTTAGGAGTTAGCGTACTGTGGTTGTCTAGTGAATTAAGTGACAACCCGCCATATAGTTAGCTACCGTAAGTGATTGTTAATTTTAGTCGACTTAGTGCTTGTCGTACAGTAGCCCAGAAGTCATTCCAGTTTATGCAAGTCGATAGACTCGTGGTAAATTCTAATGAGGGAAACCTTATTAGCAGTTGGATGTGGGTCCAATGCCCCAACTCCGCTTCTTATAGATACCTGGTACAAAAGGCCGCGAGTGGCTAGGTCCAGATAAACCTGTCTATGAGGCTATGAATCACCCAGAGAATTCATATGAAATCTCGAATGTTAATTGCTAATGTCTAAGGGACTAGAACCATAGTAGTAATGCAAGATATCTTTCAAAGTTAAGAATTATAGTAAGCCGCTTGTGGAAGGTTAGGCTAACCGTCAGAGCATGTCCAATTAGTAGCACTTACAATCATTCTAAGAAAGGAAACTAAATAGTTAATCGCTACCGACTCATCGGTTTCGTTTATGAGTTATCATTGTTCTAACATGACATTCAGAGTACCGTTTAGGCCACCTGCACTTCCCTATTTTGTCTATACCATTAGTGATTACATTTCACCGCTGACCTCCTGTCGATGTAGGCACACAGTGGTGTGTCCGTAGGCGCCTGGTGCGTATATTCTAGGGGCGCAGTAGTTTAGCCGTGACAGGAACTTAATATCCAGACACACCTTTTGAGTGGCTAGATTGAGACTAAAATGTAGTATACTTCCATAGATCAACCCCACCTAGGAGCAGCCTTCATTGACCAACTTCAGGATTTCTAATTGTGTCATCACCATCAGGGCTATTAATCGCTCAAAGGAGCTATATGATGCTGCTCGAGGAGTATGTGATGTCCCAAGAGACTATATTGAGACCCAAGGTCATATTACTGTACCATCCATGAATGGGCTTCTACTTTTATATCGGTACCACCGACCCTCTCCGCTGAGCCTTGTGCGTCCAAGGTGCGCTAAGGTGAGTCCATAGGGCTCAAACATAGTTACACGAGTCCACGGCTTAGTTGTGGATCCTAAGTTTCAGTAGGTTGGCCATAGCTACTGCAAAGAGAATCACAAGGACCTTGTTAGGGGCATATAAATTGATTGTACTTGTCGTGGCTTATGGGGGCCCCGGCAGGTTATCTATTAGTTGCTTGCACCTTTCAGATTATGAGGACCAAAGTTAGGTTCTTGTTTGTATACTTTCCTATTAGCTATAGCTTATAAATGTATAGTCATACAACTTCATCATATACGTAGTGGCTTACTAGATGTGAAAGTTTCATGGATAAGAGAGCTTACAAAGCCAACTTATGCCCCCTTCTGTTGGGGTCACTTTTAGTTCTTATCATCTTTTATTCGTATTTACTTACTACCCTTACATATTCAAAGACATATTGTACCGATGCCCAATTATGGGGCGCGCATACTTTCCCGCAAGTTTAGACAGACAAAGTTTCAAGATCTCCTAGTAGCTGTTCAGAGTCATAGCTCGCGCCCTTTTATTCGGAGTTGCCTAGTAGTAGAGGTTAACCGTTTTTATTTTCATAGCATTTGGGTAGGATGGGTCTTATCCACCAATATTTTCATTCTTAGAGGCTTGCGCATTACAATCTTTAGTTAGTTATCCGCAGTTGCCGAAAAATCCTATATGTTTAGTTCTCGTATGTTGGCCAATGTGGGGCCTAATATAGATTTTAGTTAAAGTACTGTTGGATGTTGTGTTTGTATGATCACGATTTTTTCATTCTCAGTTATAACTAGGACAAACATGGTGGTCTGCCGCCCGTATAGGATCCTTTTATTATTATGTTGGCTAAGTAGTTGTTTTCTTTTATAGGTGTTGTGTGGCCTTGTCGTTCCGAGGAAGTGTTTAAAATCGATATATAGCAGCTTTCTTTATTTTCTTGATTTTGAGTCACCGGGTAAGCACCAGGTGCATATGCCTAGTCGCCGGGCCGCAGATTCCTTGTGGCATTAGGTGCCAATCATGCCTCTCAAGGTGGGGCATGACAAACTTGGTATCAGAGCAACGTCGCATCATAGGAGTCTCAGCCGTGTCTAGTAGGAGTCTTGTTTATAAATATGTTGTGCACCACATTTTATAAGAAGGGAGCTACGAGACATGATAGTATGATTACCTCTTTCTTTCTTTCGCATCATACTATAGAGCCGAGCTAAGGGTTAAGTCCCTAAGATCTCATTGTTATGTCTCGTATAGAATAAGGTTTGATACGGACAAACTTCACACCAGAAAGTTAGCTACAACAATAGGAGAGGGTACTGAGGTGCCACAATTGGGGGGACAGCTTCAATCAAGGCGAAAGGGGATGTCTTTTAATATTCCCCGCATCCTTCTAGGCACCCATGAACCTCTTTATAAGGTAAATGTATATACCTAGCACCGCTTCCAGCTCTTTCTACATCCTCGGAATAGGGAGGTTAGGAGTGTGGTATATATATGAGTTGGTTACTTAGTAGTCAATTAAAATTAGACAAAGAACAACAGCTTAATGTTGGGTTACCTCGAGATATGAAGGATCGTATGAATTTGTACTTCCACCTTTTAGAGTTTGTTGGGTTTCGCACTCCAGCCCCATTATAGAATGATAGGAAGTTTTCCACATCCTGGCTTTACTTTCGCATAGTAGAAAGCGTAAGTATCGATGTCATTTGCCCCCGTGTAAATAGTAAAGGAGGGCTAGACTCGTGACTCCTCGAAAGTGTTAGAAAATGGTCAAGACCCCTAGTGTTTAAATAAATCATCAGACCACGGTAGTAAATCAGAGTACGGAGTCGAGCGAAAGGTGAGGCTGGGGCCGGAGGCCGCTCACCGAGCGCCACCGCCGCGCGCCCAATAAGAACTCCTTGAGTGGCGTGTCAGCCAGGACTCTTGGCGCCGTGGGCGTGTGCACCGCGCTCCCCTATACCTCCTCCCCACCTATATATATATATATTAAGTGTATGTTGGTGAATCATTCAAAACATTTCCCAAATGAAGAGCAACGGCTAAGGAGAGTATTTCACGAGGTTTTCGTCGCCGCAAGATTACGCCACTAAATCCTCCGTCCAAATACAATTTCATATTGATAACGAGTTCTGTGCCTACGAGGAACATCCTAGTGGAGTTATTTCTTGAAATTACCGAGGACCAAAACTCATTTAATAAAAGTTAACTAATTACTTAAAATTGAGTCCTAAAAGGCTACAGGTGATAGGTAGGAATTTCTACCTTCTAAACTCTCAAGAAATTGTGAGTTTTTGGCCGAATTAAATGGAGTTGAATTATAGTAAACATTATTGAAAGATAGCATTGTTTGTGAGCCTTAGTATTGAAAATAGCCCTATTCTCTCAAATAAAAGGCTGCAATTAAATGGAATCACTGCCATGTGTTGAAACTAATCTGATAAGTGAGAATCGACATTTGAGGTATGTTAAGGCTTTCTATCTCTTTGGCAGTTATTCGCCGTATATTGATACGAATATGCCTTCGAAGTAGATGATAGTATTGTATGTTAGATTAGTTGCTACAAGCATACAATGATTGCGAATGTTGTAGCAGTCAAGAGTAAGACGTATGAGGTTATACCATAGTATCCTCATCGGAAAGGAATGCCTGGGCAGACTAATGCTAGAGCCATAGAAATTTCCAAACCATTTATTTCATCGCTTAGAAGTATCTTGATGTTTTGCTATCATGCCAAGGCCTTAGAAGTCTATGGTTAGCTGCGGGGCCCGAATTGGTAAGTTGGATGTAAAGATAGGGCATCGCCGGCGATATAACTTTCAGCTTGACGCCCGTACCGCGCAGCTCGCCGCAGGCCGTTGGCGTGCACCTTGATGCTGTGTCCAAAATTTGATAGATTGGTCTTACTCCTAGAGTCAGCGGCACTGTGGTTGCGCTCTAGTGAATTGAGGACAACTCTTCCTTATAGTTACAATGCTGATAGTTAGTTTTAGCTTTTCCACTTAGTGCTTGTCGTATTGTGTAGCTCCAGAAGTCATCCCAAGTGCAGCAAGTTAGATAGACCCGTGTGGGTACCCTAAGGAGGGAAACCTTATACTAGCAGTTGGATGTGGGGCCAATGCCCTAGCTTGCTCTTGCAGATACCTAGCTGCTGCTGTGAGTGGCTAGGTCCAGATAGTCCGCCTACGAGGCTATGAATCGCCCAGAGAAGTCATACGAAATCCGAACATACCAAGCACGTCTAAGGGACTAGAAACCATAGTAGTACAATATTACCTTCATGCTAAGAATTATAGAAGTTGCCTGTGGAAGGTTAGAGTTGATGCCGTGAGCGTGTCCGACAGCAGCGGGCACTCGACGCCGTTTCTAAGTGAAGGAACTAAATAGTTGGTATCCCGTGACCTACTATTTTATTATGAGTTATCATTGTCCTAGCATGACATTCAGAGTATCGTTTAGCCATTCCGCATCTTTCCCTATTCTGTCCATACCATTAGAGATTATGATCACCGGCCGTGACCCTCTCGGTCAAGTGTAGGCACACGGGTATGCTTAAGCCGACAACTATGCGTACTATTCTAGGGGTGAGTAGCGCCTTGTTAGACCTTAAGAGCTATATACACCTTTGGAGTGGCTAGATTGAGACTAAATATAGTATATTGGTTGGGATTGATCCAACCTAGAATAGCCTTCCGTTGACCAACTTCAGAGTTGCTAATTGTGTCATTGCTTCATTTTGGCTATTTATCGTCGTATGGAAGCATATGATGTTGCTTAGAGGAGCTATGTGGATGTCCCAAGGGACAATATTGAGGCCCAAAGCCATATTACACCATCCACGAATGGGCTTCTACTTTTATGCCGTATCGGTATCTTTGACCCTCCATCGAGCCTTGTGTGTCCAGTAGCAAAGGTGAAGCACAGAGCCTGTGAGGGATCAAACATGGCTATGGAGTCTAGCAGCCTGGCCAAGGCATCAAGTCGGATAAAGGGGCTATAGTTACTGCAGAATCATAAGGACCTTGTTAGGGGTATATAGATTGATTTGTAATTTCTGTCAGGGCTTATGGGGCCCCGATATGTTATTTCTTCAGGTTGCTTGCACATTCCACGCTGCATGGGGATCAAAGTTAGGTTATTTGCATACTTGCCTCATTAGTTATAGCTTATGAATGTATAGTCGCATAAACTTCAGCTCATATATGTATAATGATTTACTAGATGGTAAGTTAATGAAGAGAGCTTGCTGTGTTAATCTCGCCTCTTCGCTAGTCACTTTTAGTTCTTAATGCCTTTTATTCAAAGCTTACTTACCGCCCTACATATTCTGGCATATTGTACCGACGTCAATTATAGTGCCGTATACTTGCCTGCAAGCCTAGATGCATGTGCTCGCAGGATCTCCTAGTAGCCGTTTTCTGTAGTCGTAGTTTGGCCACTCTCCTTTCATTCCTGTTGTCGTGCTGTAGATAAGCTACCTCGCCTTTTATTTGCATATAGAATTTGGGTAGGCCGAGGCCTCGTCTTGACTAAAATTTCATTCTTAGAGGCTTTGAGAGGCATTTTCAGTTAGTTGTCCGTGTTGGCCGTGGTGGGGCCTATATATGCTCAATTCGTAGTTGGTTGTGTGGGGCATTGTATAACTTTTAGTTAGCAAATTTCGTTGCCTCTAGTGTTTGTATGATCGCCATTTTTCATTCTCGTTATAACTAGACAACATGTAGGTCTTGCCACCTACATAGGATCCCTTTTATTGTTATGTTGGCTGAGTTAGCTCTTTTCTTTTATAGGTACCGTGTGGCGTTGTCGTGCCCGAGGCCGTATTTACGCTGAGATATAAATACTTTATTTTCTTGATTTTGAGTCACAAGTGTGCACTAGAGGTCCTCAAGTCCAATTAATGTTTATCCGTCCAAATGGGATAAGCTAATTCAGGTCATTGCATTCATAAATACCGCTCATGCCTCCTAAGGCGGCATGACATGGGATGTTGGCGCCGATCTTGGCCTATTATTTTGAAAATGGCTAGTGTGGCTATCAAAAATTTTAATAGCTCGATATTAAAATCAAGTATGCTACCCATTTTATTAACAAGTGATAGCCCAATGAAACCTCATTAGCCAAATATACCCTTCAGCTAGTGTACTTTTTGTTTGTTCTTTTCAAAATTAGGTTTCTAATTCTTTTTCTGTTCTTTTCTTGATTTTTCTTCTCGAGTTTCTCTCGTTTTTGTAAGCTCTTTTATTCTCTAGATCATCAAGGAGGTTTGGAAATGAAATCAAAGAAGAAATCAATCTCTATTTTCAAGTTAGCAAGAAAAAGCTTAAAATATGATCCTAATTGTTATCATTTGTCGATGGCTGCATTTTACTCTAATCATCATGAAGTTTGAAATTGGAGGTGAGTTGCAAAGCATTCAAAGAATGATAATACCACTTAATCCAATACTCACCATCCGATCAAAGAGTGTACATGATATAGTCACTTTTGATACTCCCATTATGATATAGTCACCGTGATACTCCCATTATTCGATCAAAGAGTATCCGTGTGCAGTCACCATTTGCGTTACCTAGTCAAAAACTTTATGTGGTGTAAGTACTGATACTCCCACTATTCAACAAGAGTGTTGATGGTTTAGATTTGATTAATACTCCCATTGAGAGAATGATAGGGTCACTGAGTGCAAGAAATTAAGGCGATGAAATTGGGAGTAATTCTCGTAAAAAAATCATTAAACTTCAAAAAGACAAACGCTCTAAAAGAAAGTGAATTATGGGTGATAATGTTGTTGAGAAAGTTAAGGGAAAATCACAGTTGGCCGATGGGTGAGGATAATCGTTCCATCCTTCAAAAAAGAGAAAGAACATAATTCTCCCATGATGATGAGCATCATGTTGGATCATTAAAAAGAGAAAAGTTCATGTTTTTCGAAGAAAAAGTTACAAATTAATCCGATTTGAAGGTATCTTTCTCACTATCTATGTTTATAATTTCATATAATTAGTGTATATGAATTATATTCTTCATTTGTTGCAACAGTAGTATGTAAGTGTGAAGAATTGCCAATAGGTATAATCTATATATGTTTAATGTAACAATAGTACTTGGTGTATTAGTAATGTTTGAAGTGTAGTTTTGTGGGTACATGGAGTTTGCTATGTTTAAAATAATTAGTTATTTTTAAATTGATTACAAATTTGAAATTTTCGTATTTGCCTCGTCACTTGTATTAGCATTTCACAAATTGCCTCATTATAGATCAATTGAAAGCTAAACGATGATAAGCAACTTCAGATGTATAAAAAAATACATAATTTTTTTTTTGAATTTGTCAATAATTTTCATAAAAAACTTTTATACATGCATTGTTGTTAGGAAAGTGGTGTCTGAGAGAGATGATGTGATATGAATTAAAAGGAAAATAGCACCGCATCGCGCTTCAAGCTCACCGAGTTTGTACACTATCAAGTTAAAGTGCACGCTATTATAGTAAGTGTTATGACATTAACCAATGAAGCCGATTAATGGAGTTGTACTTTCCAAATAAGTCAAAGGTAATTCAAGAAATTATTGACTGAAAGTGCTTGCGGATAAAAGGTGGAAACCTATGAGGATGCATTAAAATGTTATTATCTTGTACTTGTAATATAACTTTTTCTATTATGAATGATGATGTCATAGCAAAAGATGATTTCTTATTGATTGAGTGTGGTGATTATGAAGCATTACCTTGGGAAAAAATATATTTTGCTACTATGTTGGAGACAATGAAGTCCAGAATTTGTAGGATGAATAGTATGTACCAATGTGATAGTTAGTCTTTGACATTTCAATGTATGTTTTATGAGTGTTAGCCTGTGATCGTAAATTTTTTTTTTTGGGTTGGAGATATTATGCCACGCATAACAAATTGAATGTAGCTAGGGTGACTATAAAAGTTTGAGGACTGGAATTTTCTATCTAAACCGGGGAGCAAGTAAAGTATCTTTTACTTACCGTGGAATTACTTGATGTAATGCTTATTTATTCTTATATGTTGATATGCATTTGAAAATATATTTTTGTTATGCAAACTTGGTGTTGAGTAACAATGTGTCATCATGTGGAAAAAGTACTTAAATTGCATTCTTTTAAACCTGTGCCTGAAGAGAAAATAATATAGATGAGGATTCTTGATTTTAGTACTCCACCCATCAAAATACTAAGAAGTAGTGCAAAATAATTAGTAATTTAATTTATGATAAGTTGAAACTTCTAAGAAGGAATTTCCATGAGGTATATATAACTTAAGACCTGATCTGAATACCAATTACTTCTATTGGAGCCTTTACTTTCCTAATGTCTCAGAACGCTCAAAACCTATGAATAATGGTCACAAGAGTTCTTCATTAATGAATCTTCAATTAAGGGTCTTAAGAAACTCAAATCCACCTAATTTTACCGTATTTATGGTCTAATCCCCCAAGCTCAAAGGTTAGATTATCAAAACCCATCCCTCCTCCTCTTCAATTAGCCCTAGTTTCTACCAACCTAGGGTTCTTCTTAAAATTCCACCTTTAGGGCCCTCCTTGATTCAACAGCTTTAAGGAATCAAAAGTAGAAGGAATAAGCCAAATTCTTACCTTAGGAATGAGAATTACTCGCCCTGGAAAAAAATCATCCTTAACTTCTAAAAATTCGTGCTTTAGAGTAATGGGTAAAACCCTGAAATTGTCACGCCCGCCTTGGGAGGTATGATCGGTACTCGGTTCCCTACTAGGATCTCGACCGACCTAACTAGGCCTCGTGCACTCCCGGGTATGTGCCTACCTCAAATCAAGAAAATAACGGCCATATCTCACCAGAATGCAACCTCCTAGCCGATAAGGCCTTATAACCACCTATAAAGCAAAAACAGCTAACCAAAAAACATGCAAGAACAAGGAATCCTATGCGGTCGATAAGATCACTCATGATGTCTAGTTATGATCAGAAGTAAATCAAGAGCTACGCTATGGCCGAACAGCTCTAATCTCGTCGCCTAAGCTAGGCCTCACACGGCCAACACGTAAACTAAAACACATGATGGGCCCCACACAACCAATAATGTGCCCACCATAGGGAAATAGAAATAATCAGCAAGCTCTCTAGGAGTAATATGATGGTCGGGACAGGACCCATGAACTGTACAATCAAAAGAAGTAAATCTTCATCTACAAGCCCTGGAAGAAAGGAGCTAACCGGGGCTTCCGGTGATGCTAGATGAAATGCTACCAGGACCTCGCTCTCCGCCTATCCTACCTACAGCAAGGCAATGCAGTCTGCAAAGGGCTGAAGCATAATATGTACGAATATGTAAGGTGGTAATCAAATAGTCAATTAAAGAGATAGGACTAAGCATAACTGAATGAAGCGATAAAGATCATACTTGAGTAATAGAACTCCTTACTATCTAATTTATAAATAACTAAAGCAAAACAAAAACCCTTACATGGCCCCATAAGGCCAAGGTACAACCAATACAATAATAATCCACCAAAGCCTTACAAGCTCCGTGAGTACACTTTGTGTCTATACTCTTATCAAGGTCGCACTGGTCAACTAATAGCTATAGCCGTCCCAACAAACTCCCTTGGGTCCAGAATCGAGCCTCGCCGACTCCCGATCAGAAGGGGCTATGTCCGAGTCCAAAGGGACTTCTGATATCTCGCACCTGTGCACCAAGCTCGAAGGGGGTGTATGTAAGGCCAATCACAACATAAGGAGGATCCTGGGACCTCATCTTCGCCCCCTGACTGGACGGCATACCGCCTCTATAGAGCACGCCATCTAGCCCATGGTGTGAGTCAACACAACTAATAACCCCGGATCGGTCATGAAGGCTATACAGCATGTAATCAATCTCTAACTAATATGTGGAATAATGACCTCACCTAATAAACAATAACTAATCATACAGACATATTCTCCGGTATTCCCACTGGGATTCAAATTGAGCTATCACAAAGAAACTAACTTGCCAAAAGAAACTAACTTAACACACCTCGTTCGACACGATTAGCCGACGAGTTTCAGCTCTATTCAATCGCTCTTCCCAACCGCAATCTATTATGGGGAAAATGACTAGTTTCGCATTAAATTTAATAAAAACTATAACTTTATAGATAAATATTAACTATATTTCAACTTTTCAATAGAACACGGTTGAAAACTCATAATTTCTTGAAAGTCCAAGGAAGAAATGCTTACTTTAAGCCCGTGGGTTGTATTGACACTAGGTTTGAAGTAACTCCAACAACTTTAGCTCGTCGGAGTTACGATTCGTCACGCCCGCCTGGGGGTAAGGATCGCACCTAGTGCCTAGAAGGACTCGGATCAAGTAATCGGTGAGCTTCAAGCACATCCGGTGCCCGCTAGCTCTACGCATTTTTGAAACAACGGCTATATAACGGCCAGAATACAGCTCTCCGGTCGACCGGGCCTATAGCCACCCGCGATAAAGTTTTCAAATATAACTGTATCACTATATCTCATAGGAGAACCTATGCGGGCCGACAAGGCCACCATGCTGTCTTCATCCCATGACTCCAACATAGAGAATAATTATAACTACGTGACCGGCGATGTCACCACTACTATCAGACCATGGCCTCACACGGCCAACACAATCGAAATACTAAACAACCGAACACAACGCACGGCTCATACGACCGGCTCAATCGACTCACAAGGGAGATATATATACAATAACTGCAAGCCTCTATGAGTATCGATAAAATGGCTCCGGGACAGGCCCCTACTACCCATACTGTACAACAAAAAGAAAATGAACTACACCTCTCGGAATATCAGGCTCGGATGACAGGAGCCGATGACTCTATAGCCGGGCCGGAATCACGAGGGATCGCTCGTCTATGAGTACCGCAGTAAGTAATGCACATTTCCACCGGGCGCGCACCACTAGTACCGAGTATGCAAAGAAACCGAATAACCGAATACAAACAACATAACTAGAATTGGACAGCGGTGGAGATAATCAATCTCGTAAGAACCGATATGAACATCGCTTCCATCGGTGATAGGCAAAAGAGCGTACTGCTACGCAAGGACCGCTATCTATTAACTATTATATAACACATAAATACATATATATATAGGTATAGCAAGAAAGAACCAATACCAACTCCAATAAGTCGGATGGTGCCAAGAAAAGCAAACAATCTATATACCCCTACCCGTCAAAACCAAGAAAAATAAGTCACTTCACTCATCTACTAACTATGAGCACCTCCCGTTTCGCCCCTCGGGTCTCCTGGCCGGCCATAGCCTCTATATAAATAACTGTGTCTCGAGTCCGCAGGACTCCTATACCGTATCTTAACCGTAACCGACCGAATATGTTCCCCGGGCGCATGCTAATGGGCCAGGGTAACTGCACTGTAATGCCGACGCCCGACATGGGAAAGTTTTTTCATCCCATCTTCGTCCAAATCGGGGACGCATGCCACTCTGAGTGAAGTAAACCCACCCGCCGTTAAGACATGGGCTTACTAACCTGTGGGCGGCGAGACACCTGCAGGTGCCCTCACGACACAACCAAGTCTCAAACAATCAATAAGCACATATATAGCAAGCATGTTTAAACCGAAAATACTATCTGTAATCCGATTTCTTATTCCTTAACTCTTTCTCGTGTTATAAATGGATTCTCATACTACTTTATACGAATCTCGTGATCTTTATCTAATCGCATACACCAGAGCGCACATCATTCCGTCTCGTATGGCTAACCTATAGCCAAGATATCATCTGTCCGTATGGCTAATCTCGTAGCCAGATACTATCCGTCCGTTCCGATTTTACTTACTAACTTTTATTCGGTCATCTGTCATATTATTCTAAAACATGCTTGGCACCGTTATTACCGGGCTATACTCGAGTCCGGGAATGCTAACTCGCCATTTGGCGCATGCTTTTACTAACTTTCTCGGACTGAGTAATGATATAATAACGCAAACCGATGCATTAAACTTGCACAAATACTCAATATTCAACTCGGGAATCTACGAAAGTTTACTATGCTATACAAGGATAAAAGTTATTAACTTTGCCAAGAAATTGGCTTTATATACCTTAACCTCGTGTTATCCGGCTAACGGACGAAGCTCGATCAAGATCTACTATTTCTCCCAACCGCATTTACATATATGTCAATTAGAACTAAATACACCAATTCAGAAAGAAAACGTCACTTCGATATATTTATAGCCCAAACTTTGGCTTATCAAAGATCTAAAACTTGCTATTTCTAAAGTCCGGAAGGGAGAAATATTCACTCTTTTAAGGCTAGGGGCATATTGACACTAATTTGGAGCAATTCCACTTACTTCCAGCCCAGAAAGGCAATGATTTGTCGGCCAAATTTCCTCGCGAAACTAAATCCGAGGAATGCTCCTCGCTACTAAATACCTCGGTATCTGAGGTTAACTTGAATTTGGGCCGCGTTTGACTGCACGAGCCGATAATTTAACAATACTTTCGGCACCCTCCGTCTCTCTCTCTCAAGCCTGAAATTATTTTATATCTTAATGAAATGAACCGGGCGGAGGCTTTATATACTTGTAAGCTTGACAGGCCAACGTGCTTCATGGAGCCACGCGGGAGGCTCCACCTCCGTGACACGCTGCTATCGCAGGGCTCGCCCCGCTCTTCCGCGATGGTTCTGATTGTGTTTCCAGTCCGATTTTTTTTGAGCCTTTTTCTAGCATGTATGGCTTTCGGGGTCACGCTAACCAACACGCCACAAGCCACTATGTGTTGGAAATTTTACGGTGCAACATTCACGGTACTCGAGAAACTAACTCCGTAGTAATGCTCTCTGGCCTTAAACTTCGATATCCGGGTTAATTTGAATTGACATTGCTAGCAACATAAATGGGACGAATTTTACTTGTTTTCTTCGTGGTTTCTCAAGTCTCGTCGTATGTATTTGGAAATATAACTTAAAATCAAAGGAGGGGCTTATATATACTTGGAGGCGGTGATAGGGCTCGTGGCACATACCCTCGTCACACAATTTACTTGGCGTGCCACGGAGCCCATCACGGAGGGAAGGGCCGTGCCACGCCTTTGGGCGGCCGGTCTGCCTCCTCTCACGGTCCCGACTCCATGCTCGTCCGACCTTTCCTCGGACCCTTTCCTCGCATGTATTGTACTCTAAAACCTTTTAACCGACTTACGAGTAGGCCGTCTAAACATTAGAAACTTACGGGTGTAGCATCCTCCCCTTAGAAACATCCATCTCAATGTTTTACTTCAGCTTATAGAAACCTTAACTCTTTATTTTTAAATGCAGAACTTACAATAATACAACGCCGTATTCTAAGATTGAGGAACAAGAAGAGACTCATTAAGAGAAAGATTTATTCTAGAGAAAATCTTAACAGTTACATCCAATCACAAACTACACGAAAGTTACTCACTTATTTGGAAAAATTTTGCAGAGCTTCCCCGTAATATGGACTATCCAAAATTTCCGAAATGCGTAAAATCTAACATGTGCACTTCTCATAACACTATAGCAACTTTTCACAACAACATTGTATCTAGCCGAAAGCAAAAGATATGTAACATACATTACGTAACAAACTCATATCATCCTCGCCTTCCTAAGTCATCTCTTCTTTATTCTTGTTCCTCCATAATACTTAACTGAAACGACATCTTTTGTTCTCGCCCGCGAACCTCGTCGATCCAATATAGCTAATGGAACCTCTTCATAGGCCAATTCTCAAGAATTTGACATCGCCAATCGGTATGACTGATCCGATCCCCTATGCACTTTGTAGCATCGACACATGAAAGACCTGGATGAACCATTCTAATTGGAGTAAATCTTAGCTCGTATGCTACCAGCCTATTCTCCGAGGTATTCAATACGCCTAAATAAAACCTCGGGCCGAGCTTACCCTTTTTTGCCAAACCTCATCACGCCCTTCATTGGTGTGAGACCTTCGTAAACACCCGCTGTTTACATTGAACTCTAAGTTCCTATGTCGTACATCAACGTAAGATTTATGGCGCTCCGAGCCGGCCGCAGACGTTTCTCAATAAGATTACTTTCTAACCCAGTAAATTATATCTAAGCTCCAATTAACCCGATTCTCCAACTCAAACCTACCAACTGACCTCGTATTTCCGCCTATATAAGGCCTCGTAAGGTTCCATCTGGATTGCCAAGTGATAATCATGCATGTAAGAAAACTAAATAATGAGTGGTAAGTGTTCATCCTACCGCTTCCAAATCTAGCACACATGCCCGTAACATCCTCAAGCATTTGAATTGTACGCTCTGCCTGACCATCCTGTCTGAGGGTGGAAATGTCGCATAAGATTAATTGGGTTCCCGAAACCTCTTTGTAAAGACTACAAAATTTAGCTGTAACCTGCTCCTCTATCGAAAATAATCGATAACATAACACTATGCAATCGGATCATTCCTCTGACATACGTACCAACATAATCTTCAAATTTCCGAAAAAGTAGCTTCATCGTAGGAAAGTGAGCCGATTTAGTTAACCTGTCAATAACCACCCAAAGATGGAATCAAATTTACACCGGGACAGGTAACCCCCGTCACAAAATCCATATTAATTCGTCTCCCATTTCCACATAGACACTGCTATCCCTTTGTCAGTCCTACCGGTTTCTCATGTTCAAGCCACTTTCTTACCAGGGACGAGCCACAAAATTTTGCTATCTCCTTTTTCATTCCCGCATCACCAAGAATTTTCTTTATATCATGATACATATTTGTTAAACCCGGATGAAGAGAGAAGGGAATGATGCACTCGCCACAATTTGTCAGGGCGGTCCCCGCTGTGTCCCACTACGCAGGCGGTCCCTATATCAAAACTTCCATCTTCAAGCATCTAGAAATATAACTTCCCTTGTTGAACCTTATCTTTGAGTTGAACCAAGCTTAGGTCTTCGTGACTGGTCGTTCTTCACCTCCACAACTAATGACGATACCGTATTTCCCGAATTACGCTCCATTGTCTCCTAAATTATCTGGACGCTAAACCGGCTAACCGATGTAATTCTCGGGCCCGCTTCCCGTTGTTATGGCTTCAAGTGTACTAAACTCCCTATGGATTTATGGGTTGGAGGGCATCTGGCTACAATATTGGCTCTCCCTCGATGATACAATATATTCACATCATAGTCTTTTAAAGCTCTAACCAGCGACACCGCGTAGATTCAACTCTTTCTGTGAAAATATACTCGGAGGATTTTGAAGGACTGCAAGTGAAAATATCTACATGAACGCTATACAGACAGTGCCTCCAAATTTCAGTGCATGAGTCACCGCGGCAATTCCTGTGTCAAGGGTAGGGTAGTTCTTCTCATGCTTTCAGCTATCTAGAAGCGGGCAATTACTTTACTATGCTGCATCGTAACACATCCACCTAACGCCCGAAGCATTGCAATATACTTCATAACCCCGTATCCTTCCGACAAGGCTAATACTCGGTGTCGATGTCGGCCATTTTCAACTTCTTAGAAAACTCGTTCACATGCTTCGCCTAGTGAAATTTAACTACTTTTGAGTTAACTTGGTCAATGGCGCTGATAAGGTAGAAATCCTTCCACGAACCTTTCGTAATACCCAAATAACCCCAAGAAAACCGCGTACCTTGGTCCGAGTGGTAGGTCTAGGCCTTGTTTTCACCGTTTAATTTTTAAGTAGTCTACCTAAATGCCAGCATCTAACACAATGTGTCCTAAAAAGGCCACTGAATTCAACCAAAATTACATTTGGAAAATCCGCATACAACCGGCGGTTCCCGAGAGTTTGGAGACCGTTCGTAGATGATCCCAAAGGGATATTCCCTGGAGCTTTTGAATATGTTTTACTATCAACAATAAATACTATCAAAACAGGTCCATATACGGCCTGAAGATGTTGTTAACCAAGTCCATGAACACCGTTGAACATTTCATCACCAAGGACATGACTAGAATTCAAATGGCCATACTTGGTTCTCGAAGTCGTCTTTGGAAGATCCTTCTAATGAACCTAGTCCATAGTCTTTACCCTTGCTTGTTTTAGAATACTTTCAGCTCAACTTGAGCCAAAACAGAAAGTTAGAGTACTGGCTGGAAGATGTTATTCTTTTCTTATATGACTTTTATCTAAATGAATACGAATGAGTATACATATATTTCACCTTCTTTTCTCATTAGACCTGACGTGCTTTCCTGCTGGTGTATACTTTACCTGGCTGAAGACCTTATCATGCCAGATCTTCACCAGCCCTTCACTTGTCCAGCAGAGCCATTCGGGCAATGGGAATAGATATGGCCGAGTATCTCGGAAATAAATCAATTGCAAAGTCAATTTCCCATTTTGGGGAAATGCCAGCAGCTCATTTGGGAACAGACCGAAATTCATCACTATTAGGATGGACTGAAGAATCGGAGATTACGCTTGAACATCCTAAACACTGACAACGTGATAAATACATTCTTTCGCTATCAACTTTCTTTCCCGAAGATAGAAAATAATCCTATTTTGGCGTGGCTACACTACCTCTCCACTCCCCATACAACCTCCCCGGAAAGTGGAATCGGCTACCCGGTCTAACGCCTAACATTGGCAAACATGGCACCAGCCTATCCATACCTATAATCGCATCAAAAATCAATCATTTCTATTTCTATCAAGTCTACTAAAGTTTGAAGACCAACAACCTCTAATGCATCCCCAAAAAGACCCTGTGGCTATGATAGAGTCACCACGAAAGTGTAGATATCGAAAAGGTCGGGTCAAGCGATTCTCGCGTAATACCAAACTTTTGAGACACTAATGGGGTAACATAAGACAAGGTGGATCCTAGATCTACGCGCACATAAACACAGTGAGAGCAATGCTAACAATACCGTTACCACATCCGTGAAGACTCTTACCCGTCGTCCTTGCATAAGTATCGATTTGGACTCCAGACCCGAGCTAGAGGCCCCGGTCCGCCTCGGCCTCTACCCCGGGAGGAGATGTTGGGAACGTGACTCCCATCAAGATTTATCCTTGCCGGTCCCGACTACTCCTGGACTTCCTCGGGCTGGACAATCCCTCATCCGATGATCCTCTTGTCCACAAGTATAACAGTTGTGGAACCATACCCAGATGCCCTAGAGTGACGCCGACTAAAATGTGGCAAAGTGACACGTGAATTTACTCGCTCCACTCCTCTCTACTTCTATGAACCCGCCGATGGTGAACTCACGTCTGTCCCGACCGCCCGATGACCGCATCCACTCCCCCTATTGTCAGTTGGGGGTGGGGCATGGGTGCCCTATCCGAAAATCATAGCCCGGGGTCCATCCCGACTCCGCCTCGTATGTCACTGGTCCGGCACGGGGCGCTGCTCCTAATTCACCCTCCTTATCTCCCGTTGTCGTTGTTTGATCCCTCTGCAGTTCGGAAAGCTCAACACGTGAAATATCCATGTCCTCTCGCAGAGTGTCATGGAGACAGTCCGTACATATTATGGATTCAACTCCTCATAATAAACCATGCACCCTAGCTGCCATGGTATCTGCTAAAGTCAGCGTAACGGCCACAGCCAAACCTCGTAGAATACTCCCGAACACTCATCGACCCCCTGCTCTAAATGTAGAAACTAATCTACCCGGGCCTCGTTGGAATCTCCTCTGGGCAGCTAGTGAACTTAAAAGCTTCTCAAAAGTCAATAAGCCTGAGGGGGAAGCACCTTCCTCTGTGACCTCTTCAACTCGTACCACAATACTACGATGTCCCGTAGCCGTAATACCTCCAACTCAACCGATCAGAGGTGTAGCATGCATCACTCCCGAAACTACTGCATCCGATCCAAGAAATCCCGAGGGTCCTCCGCCCGATCCTTCCCTGTGAAATGCGGGGACCCAGGCATGAAACTCTCAAACCCTCAAACTACCAAGTCCAATTGAGACTCTCGACTACGGGTGCCATCAAGCCGATGTTGCGCTGGTGCATTATATGAGCAACATAACTACAACACTCCTAACCTCCTATTCGGGAGCAGTACTGGTATAGAAACCGCTGGAGGCGGTGCCATCACATTTTCCACTCCGAGTAGCTCTTGATGTGGTGGAGAGTACCGGGAGACCGAGATGAAGTCTGCCTCAAGGTTCTCAGACGGCCGACTTCGACCGAGTTACCTAGCTAGTGCCTTCCCCTGCGTCTGTAACATCCATCTCATACTCGTGATGTGTCGTGGGTCGGCTTTCCGTAGATAAAGAATATGTGCTTAGGAACTCAACCCCTATACTGTATAGCTCTATGTTAACACCTGATAAGAAGAAAGAGTAATCATCCCTTGGCATATGCCTCGCACCTCCCCGCTCCTCTATAGAATGTGGTGCACAACACATCCATAGACAAGACTCTACTTCATGACTTGAAGACTCCCCGCTGGGACACCACATGCTCTAATACCAAGTTTGTCACGCCCCACTTTGGGAGGTATGATCAAATGTTCCCTACTAGGATCCGAACTGATCTAACTAGGCCTCGTGCACTCTGCACTGTGCCTACTCCCCAAATCAAGAAAAATAACGAGCTATATCTCAACTCGTAAATGCAACCTTCGGCCGATAAGGGCCTTTATAGCCACCTATAAAGCAAAACAAAGCCTAACCAAAACAAGCAAGAACAAGGAATCCTATAATGGGTCGATAAGATCACCATGATGTCTAGTTATGATCAGAAGTAAATCAAGAGCTACGCCCATGGCCGAAAAGGCCTCTAATCTGTCAAATACCTAAGCTAGGCCCCATACGGCTAACACGTAAACTAAAACACATAATGGGCCCCACGACCAATAACAAACTCTAACCACAGGAAATAGAAACAATCAGCAAGCTCTCAGTGAGCAATATGATGGTCGTGGACAGGACCCATGAACTACAATCAAAAAGAAGTGAAATCTTCTATCTACAAGCTCCTAAAGAAAGGAGCTAACCGCTTCCGGTGATGCTAGATGAATGCTAACGAGGGACCCGCTTCCGTCTATCCGTACCTACAAAGTAGGCAATGAGCGCCTGTAAAGGCGCGCAATATGTACCGAATATGTAAGGCGGTAAATCGTAAATAGTCAATTAAAGAGATAGAACCGAGCATAACCAAATGAAGGGATAGAGATCATACCGAGTATAGAACTCTACTATCTAATTTGTAACAACTAAAGCAAACAAAACCTTACCCGCTTCCATAAGGCGAAAGGTACAACCAAAGACAGACAATTTGCCTGGGGCCCCCATAAGCCCCGTGAGTACACTTTACCATATACCCCTATCAAGGTCGCACTGGTCAACTAATAGCTATAGCTGTCCTACCGCCCCCTAGGTTTGCAATCGAGCCCGCCGCCCTCGACAGCAGTTGTGTCCGAGTTCGCGACTCCCGATATCTACACCCCGGCACTGTGCTCGACGGGGGTGTATAGCCAACCACGGCATATGAGGACCCGGGACCTCATCTTCGTCCTCGGAGAGGATACATACCGGGCCCAGAGCGACGCCATCTCGCTCCCGGCGGGTGTCGCATACGCCTAATAACCCTAGGGTCGGTCATGAAGGCTATACAGCATAATCCATCCGAACTAATATGGAATACGATCTTAGCTTAATAACAACAACTAATCATAATAGACATATCGGGTATTCTTTACCGGGATTCAAATTGAGCTATCATGCTAAAGAAACTAACTTGCTAGAAAGAAACCGCTCTTAACATACCTCGTTCCGCCGATTACCGATTAGTTGGCGAGTTTCGCCCGTATTCAACCTGTTCTTCAACTGCAATAGTATTATTGGGGAAAATGACTAGTTTCCACTAAATTTAACAAAAAATGATAACTTTATATGATAAATATTAACTATATTTCAACTTAACAGAAAAATTGCTGAAAACTCGTAATTCTCGAAAGTCTAGAGGAAGAAAATGCTTACTTTAATCCTAGATCAGGTTAGACACTAGTTTGGAGTAATTCCAACAACTTTAGCTCAAGCCGGTGTTACGCCAGCCCGTCTGGCGAATTTCGCGAAACTAACTCGTAGTGCAATGCTCCCCTCGCAGCCTTTGAGTACTTCGATACTCCAAGTTAATTTGAATTCTAAGGTTGTTTACAAATTTCCAAATGAACGAATTTTACTTGTTTTCTTCGTGGTTTCTCACTCGGGTCGCTGTATTTGGAAATATAACTTAAAATCAAAGGTGAGACTTATATATATTTCTTGAGGCGGTGGACAGGGGTCCGTGGCACACTCGCCGCATCAATTTACGGTGTTCCACAAAGCCCATCGTGGAGGCGGGCACTGCTCCACACGCCCTTTGGGCGTCGCTGTGCCTCCTCCCATGCGGTCCCGACTCCGTGCTCGTCCGACCTTTCCCCCGGCCCTTTCATACGTATTGCACTCTCTAAACCCTTAATCAATATATGAGTAGGCCGTTCAAACATTAGAAACTTAAAGGGTGTAACAGAAATCCTACTTAAAACCCACTTACTACCACCCACTGCCCTGTTGTAGCCGTCTCATTTCCGTTGCAAGGATCCTTTATGGCGGTCGTGACACTATCACAACGGGATCCAATGATTACTCTTCCCGTCCTGCTATACCGGCCTCCGACTGTGAAAGCAACGGTCCCATCGTAGTGATCCCCAATAACTAGTAGCTCCCATTCCCCTACCTACGTAATTACATACCTCAATTTCAAGTTAAACTAACTCAACCAACATCTTTCCACCAAATAATAAAAAGAGGGTGTTCCCCGACTTAATCCCCCCGTAATGATGTAATGCATCATTGCGTAAAACCCGTTATTTCCCCGGGCGTTTAGTTGATCTCGGATCTATGCAATCTTAATTTTGAAAGATAAAGTCTTTATTTTAGTTTCAAAAATGGGAAAACTTCTTCATAAACCCGCCTTGTATCTATGAAATTTTAGTTCATACATTTTATGCTAATATGTGCTCGTTAAGTCTACCGAGATTGAAACTCCTTTATTCTCGGGAACAAAATCATTCTTGTTTATGATTATTTGACTCCATGTTTGACTACGCTTGCTCTAGTTTCTTTAATCTTCCTAAAAACTCTTGGCTCACTTCGTTTGAGGTTTCTTTGATCATGCCAAGAAAAGTCTCTCCTTCCGATTCCTTCTCTATTCCTGCTCAAATAGGTCTCAATGAATACTATCGGTTCCACCACCATCTTGCCTCGTACAATTTTTATCTAATGTTATTCAGTGAGATACTCTTCTCACCTATTGCATTGTCATTATGATTGAGTGTGTTTCTAATCCCTTTAGCCTTCCATATGGCATGCTCATCACCCGCCTTCTTGAAGCCAACCATATTTTCCTTGATGATCATTTGTTTTTCACCGTAAGAAATGCTACAACTCAAGGCCTTTGGTTGTATGGGTTATATCTTTTTTGGAGACAAATTGGTAAAGAAGGCGTACCTAGTATACCCCATCCATGTTTCTCCTTTTACAATAAAAAATTCTTCCTCGTGCTTCTTCCTCCCACAACCTCCGGTGATTTCTCTTCAGGTTCTTGGCCGTTGTGGTTGCCATGTTTGCTAATCTTGAATCTATGAAAGATCTTATGGCTTTTACTTTGTGCACTATGAAAAAGTTTCATGATTCAACAAAGAACGGGTGATGATGTTGCCTGCCTACGGATCAAGTGATCAAGAAAGCCATTAACTTTTTGTGGACTAAATTTGATGTGATTTAAACCTTGCCGATATTTTGCTCGCCTTGTTGTTAACTTTGTGTTTTTTATGCATAAGCCCAAATAATTTTTTGCTCCATCTTTTGTTTTGGATAACATTGATAATGCATCTTGTTTTAGCTATTTAACTTGGTTCCTCTAAAGTGTTTTCCTTTTAGTATTGTTTTATTGTTTGTATGTTCTTATTTTTGCTAATAAATAAAAGGGGAGAAAAACGCATTCATTTAGGGGAGTCAACTCAAAGTTCTAATAAAACTTCACTAATAGAAAAGTTGACTACAAGTTCATTAATTGTCATCATCAAAAGGAGGATATTAGGTTTAGTTTTGATGATGACGTAATTAAAAAATATGGCTATCTATGCAGAGTCCTCTAAAGGAAAGAAACAAACACAAGGATTCCTCAACGGGATATAAGCACTATTATTTAGAAAGAAATCAATCAAAAAAGGAAAATAGTATCACAAGGTTTACATGCAAACAAGATTGACGAAGGAGTATCTACAATCAATTATTGATTGAGATCTCAAGTCAAAAATTAAGGAGTAATCCAAAAATTTACTATGGAAACAAGTACCAAATCGCGTGACTATAATGGAAAACAAGTACCAACTTGTGATTTAGAAGCAAACCTAGAAGATTCATTATAAGGCATTACAAGTATAAGTTTCCTACTTATTCTTGAAAAGTGATCAATTTATCTTTCAAGATCAAATCTCTTGAATTGTCATCTCTCGTTGAAGCCTCAAATGGCATAGTTTAAGAGCCTTTAAAAAGATGGCATCAAAGGTCAAGAAAGATATACGCTTATTTAAACCTCCTCAAACACCATTGTTCTACTCTTAATAAGTTACATTATAATTTCTATTTGATTTAATGTGTACTCAAAAGAGAGAAGAGAAAAAATATTGTTGGTGAAGCATTATATAAATCAAGAGAGAAAAGATAAAATGTAGGTGTAATAACTACACTTCATGCACTTGTATAAGACATACTTCAAGAATTTACATAAAGAACACCCTTGCAATCCAAGGAGATTGGACTAAGATCCACATTAAATTTCAACTAATATATAATATCTGGTATCATTTACTTTTGTATTTACTTAATTTTATATGCGTACCTGCATAGGCTAGACAACACTCACCTATTATTTCATAAAGAAAAAAATACTAAAGGAAGTCAATTCACCCCATCCCCTTTGCAGTTTCAGAGTTCACTCCACAATCGCTGAGTCGGTGCCAAATCATGTTCGGACCTAATTCTTGGGGTGTGACAATTATAGTTGATAATTACTTAATGATTTGCATACTAGTTCTGGAAAATAATGTTGCATCTTTAGGGTGTGTATGTTTGACATGGAAGAGAATATTTTTAATTTTTTTCTACGTTTGCTGGTGAAAATTTGATTGAAAAAACAAGTTCTGAAAATAAGAAAATAATTTTTCTAATGAAAGTAGAAAAACAAGTTTTATAGTGTTGTATACCAATCTGTCTCCTTCCCCTCATGCTCGTAGCCCCCATCTCATAACCTCACACCCACCCCACCCTCTCCTCCATAGTGTTTTCTTAGTTCCTAGATTATATTCAAATGTTTTTGAAATATATAATATTTTTTAATTCTACAAACCAAAACTGTATTAATTTTATACAAAAATAATAAAAAAATTAAAAATATTTTTATAAAAATATTTTTCAGATACCAAACACACACCCTTTAGTTCCAAATTTTTGCTTGAGCCTCTTTGGGTTTTGTCCTTCTTCACGACCAAGCGAATTAAACATTAAATTCCGATTGGTGAGAACATCATAAAAAAATAATGACTTTGAGAACTAAATTAGTGCAATCCAAACATTAGGACCACGGCTATTTTCTCCTCTTTAACTAAAAGACAATCTCACTTTAGAGTTCAAATTAATTAATTTCTAATTCTCACCATATTTGTTTATCTTTAAAAAGGAAAAAAAGAAAAAGTAGGTTTTATATCATTGCTTGACTCCATCATTGGGGGTCTCTTCTTCAGATTCATGAAGAACAATAAGATTATAATTACTTAAAGCGGCGGATGTGGGAGTATGTCTCCCCATGATAGAGAAGTACAATCTCATCTTTGTAAAATATGAAGATGAGATAATGAACTAAAAGACTTGGGATGTGGAGAAATTGAATAATTCTTTGCCTTCTTCTCTATTATGATAGGAGAATGATTGTACCAATAGCTGACATCGACAACGTGCATTATTTCTTGCTTCATTTTATTATCCTTCCTTTTTTTTTAATTTCTTTTCTCACACTCCATACACTTAAGAGGCGAGTCAATAAGTGGAATTTAAACTCAAGTACCTCCAAAGTTAATAACTCAATTTTCAACAATATGCATCATTTAGCATTCTTGTAGTATGGGTGCCATCATATAATATTATACCAATTTTTAAAAATATTTACATAAAATATTAATTAGTTTAGAGAGAAATCATACGTTCACGTATCCCATAATTTATATATAAATTCGTCTTAGCATACAATTATGTTGCTTTTTATCTCTCCTTTTTCAATATAACGATTAGAATACTAGCTTCCATCACTAACTCCAAAATGCCGATGTAAAGTATTTTTTCCTAATTTTTTTTTTCGAAAAAGAATCACAGGGTGAAAAATTGAATACTAATAAGATGAAAAATAATTAGTCAATTAATTAAATTATTGTAATTTTTCTTTAATATAATGTATTGACTACAAATTTTAGAGCTTTAAAAAATTGATAAGAGAAAACACATGAACAAAGAATCGCAACAAAGAATTATCGGATTTGAAATGTTAGTAAGGTCATTTATTTTGAAAGAATCAATGGTATCTCTTGTGAACTTACTAGGATTAGAACCACCAAAGGTTACTGCTTTTTGTAATGGAGAAAAAAAAGGGAGAAACCTAATACAAAAAGTAAACAAAAAGTGACATATATGTTTCTATTCATTTCATTTTGTATGAAACTCTTTTTTTTAAATCATTAAGGTTATGAGATATTTGGGCCATATATGCATTGTACATAACTTTCATTAACTTTTAAATTTTAATGTGATATTTCTCAATCAAATTAACGTTTGTGCAACCATTAGTATTCTTCTTTCACTACTATCAAATGGAGTAATATTCTAGGTAAATTAATATCATAACTATCTAGCTAAATACTACTAAATAAAATGAAAGAAATTGAATACGTTAAAAGTGAGCTCATTAATGAAAAGTTTATACCTCTTTCTTGAATTTTCACATTAAGGGAATTGATTTCTAGACACACATTTGTTGGAGGCCTATATTTAAATATGTAAAACAAGAAAAGAATAATATCTGAGTTCCCAAAATTCACTGTGTGTCCTTAAGGTATTTAATCTCCTCACTATACTGAGGTTTTTGAAGCAATTTCTCTCAGATAAAACGAATTAAACTTAATGGTATAGCAAGCACTAAACACCAATAACTTCACAACTCGAAGAACGGTAATGAATCACACAATAGACTCGAATTTTCTGATTTTCAGGAAACATGTTAATGATCTTAAATTTTCTAGAAAAGTTTTGAAAAGTGTTTCAAAATGAAGGCAAAAGGCCTTTATTTATAGCCAAGAACCGAAGCAACTAGTGTGAAAACACTTCTTCAGAAAGTGTCTACTCGGAATTATTACCGTTTGGAAAAGAACACCACGAACTTACGCCGGCACCGGTAGCCACGGTGAGGATTCGTGGCCCGCGATACAACGCCCGCCGTCTCTGGTCGCGACCCTCAAGAAACCCGCGCTGGCACCGGCGTTTCGCAGGTGAAGACCCGTGGACTACTGGGCTAAAAACAGTAACTTTAGCAAGTTTCAAGGCCGCTTAGCACCGGCGAAACGCAGTGACGATCCACCTGGGCTTGGTCCAAGGCGTACACTTTCAATTAGGAGAAACAGTAATTTGATTTTAAATAAATTTGGTCCAAAATATATCAACTAATTAGATCATTTGACCAAATCCAAATTCAAACCGGGCCAAAGCCGAAGCCGAGCGACGACGACGGCGCGAGGGATGACCTTCTTCTTAACTCATTAATATTTAGAAGATATGCTTCTCATATAAGCATACACATTTCCCTTTTTCCTACAAATGTGGGACAAAGTTCCTTTTACAAAGGAACTTAAAAAAATTCAGAAAATTTTCCTCTAATTTATTTCCTCCATTTCAATTCACACCCATCACTTAATCTCCAACAATCCCCACATGAATGGGGAATGACTATATAAAAACTTCATATGCATGAAAAACTGTGTGATTCGTAAGCAAGAATTAATTGCATCTGTATAAGTGGGTTTCCCTCGAATTTTTCATAGTGAACATATATCGGATATACTCAACCTAAGAGATTTGATATCTTTGAACCATCAAGCTTTGATGTATACCTAGACAACATAAATCATACAATTAATCTTTTAACCATCTTAGGTTCTCATAGTTTTGTTTGTTTCAGCCATGAACACAATTTGGTTTTGTAAGTGCGTAAAGAATTGGCCTTATAGAATTCTCTTGGAAGCAAGCACTTCACACTTATATAGGTGATTCCTAAATGTGTTATACCGTAGATACAATTCATTTGAAATACCCTGTCAAAATTAGAAATAATTAAGAAGCCTTTAATGCTTTATCCTTTTGTTACTAAACATTGTCTCATCACGAATGGACCAAAAGTTATTTTGACAATGTTAAACCGTCACCAATGACTTTGTTTGATCTCCTTGAACCTAGTTTGGGGATCTTCGCCCTAGGTGTGAGTTACCGCCACGATGACTTATCCTCGGCCATAGTCTCATTCCCTTCAATGATCTCTCAACCACCTCTCTATTTAGGCCTTTTGTAAGTGGTTCGAACACATTATCTCTTGACTTAATGTAGTCAATTGTGATAATTCTATTAGAGAGTAGTTGTCTAACGTGTTATACCTGTTGTACGTGACGCAGACTCCCTTCGTTATACATTACACTGCACTTCTTCCGATTGTCGCTAGCTATCGCGATATATACATATTGGTGCCAACGGCTTGGGCCAGAATGGAATGTCCTCCAAGAAATTCCCGAAGACCAACTTCTTCACCAAATTTGTCTAAAGCTATGAATTCGTACCTATTGTAGAGAGAGCATTATATGTTTTCTGGATTACTTTCAAGACACTACTCCTCCACCAATGGTAAACACATATCCACTTGTGGATTTTTTGTTTCTGGTTGGATCACTGATCCAATTTGCATCACTACATCCTTCAACAACCGTTGGATACTTGTTGTAATGCAAAGCAAAAGCAAAGTTTTGAGTATGTTTTAAATACTCCCAAAACTCGGCTTCTTCATAGCCATCCAATGACCTTGATTGGGCTTACTTGTGTATCGCACTAAGTTTACTTACCGCACAAGCTATATCCGGGATCGCGGTACGCTCATGATGTACATCGTACTTCTCCTTAATACTCTTGCATAGTCCAATTGGAACTTACTAACCTTGTTCTTCTTTAAAAGAGAGATTCACACTTCAATCGTGTCTTTGCAATTTTTAAATCCAAATACTTAAATTTTTCAAGTATTGTTTGAATATAATGTGATCGAGACAATGCTGGACCTTCAAGGAGTTTTGTGGATCTTAATTTAATATCAAGCTCAAGAATCCCTGCATCTTTCATCTAAGACTTACTAGCAAGCATACGCTTGGTAGCATTTATGTTCGCAATGTTGTTATTTCATTATAAGCATGTCATCCACATATAGGCAAACAATGACGATCTGATTTTTTGAGTGTTCTGTGTAAACACATTTATCACACTCATTAATCTTGAAACCTTGACAACATAGTTTGGTCAAATTTTGTATGCTATTGTTTGGGCGCCAGTCCGTACAAGGACTTTACACCCCGCATACCTTCTTTTCATTTCCTAAAACCATAAGCCCTATATGTTGTTTCATGTAAATTTCTTTCTTTAAATCTCCATTTAAGAAGGCCGTTTTCCCATCCATTTGGATGGATTTCAAGACCGTATATGGTGGCTAATGCTATTAACACCCAAATGGTTGTAATTCTTATTATCGAAGTAGCAATGATAAAGTAATCAAGACCTTTTTTGTCTAAACCCTTTGAATACAAGTCTTGCTTTGTATTTGTCAATAGTGCCATCATCTTTAACTTACCTTTTGAAAATCCATTTACAACCTAATGGCTTGTTCCCCCGAGGAAGGTCAACCAATTCCCATGTGGTTATTCATTATGGATTCAATTTCACTATTGACTGCCTTCTTTCCAATATTGAGCCTTCGAAGAATTCATAGCTTCTTGAAAAGTTCGAGGCTCATTTTTCTACAAAAATATTAGAAAATATGGTCCAAAGAAAGTAAAAGTACTTTGACGCTTGTTACATCTTGATTCTCCTTTAATAGAACACTTTCCTTGTATCTTCCCCGAGTTTGTTTAGATCCTTCTCTAGACGACCACAATTCTCGCGTCTATACGTATATATATTTTCAAAGAATTCAGCATTGTCTGATTCCATTACCGTATTAACATGAATTTCATGGATTTTCTGATTATGAACCGTAAATTGATATGCTTTACTATTTGTAGTGTATCCTATGAAAATACAATCAATGGTTTTAGGTCTTATCTAACCCTTTAGGTTTAGAAACTTGTACATTAGCCAAACACCCCCACACTTTCATGTATTAAAGGTTAGGCTTTTTTCCTTTTCATTTTTTGTATGGAATAGATTGTGTTTTGCTAAAGGGGCACTCCGATTGAGTATTTTGCTAGCCGTAAGGATTGTTTCCCCCACAGTTCTGGGGAAAACCATAACTTATCGTAGCATTCATCATCTCTTTTAATATTTTATTTTTTTTATTTTTTTTATTTTTTTTATTTTTTTTATTTTTTTTATTTTTTTTATTTTTTTTATTTTTTTTATTTCTTTGAAAAGAGATTCATATTCGCCGCTCCTATCACTCCTTAACATTTTGATCTTTTTGTTAAGTTGTGTTTCAACTTCACTTTTATATTGCCCGAGAGTGCGTTTCAATTGCTTCATCTTTATTTTTGAGTAAGTAAACATAGTAGTACCGCGTACTATCGTCAATGAAAGTTATAAAATACTTCTTTCCACCATGAGATGATATTGACTTCATGTCACAAATGTCTGTGTGAATTAAGTCTAAGGGGCTTGAATTACTTAACTCGGCTTATAAGGATGTTTAACATACTTAGATTCAACACAGACTTGACATTTTTAGATTGATTGCATTCAAACTTGGCACAATTTCAAATTGATCATTTTACGTTAAAGGTTTTATAATTTACATGTCCCAAATGGGAATGCCATAAATCATTTGACTCAATCAAGTAAGAAGAAGCAAAGAATTTTATCGCTTTCAACAATTACATATTCAATTTGAAAAGGTCCTTAGTCGTAACCTTTTCCTACATACACGTCATTCTTACTTATTACAAGATGATTTGAAGCAAGAACGCACTTAAATCCGTTCATGAGAAGACCTACAGAACTAAGTTCTTCCTCATTTCCTCGAACATGATAGACATTATTAAGAGTCACCACCTTGCCGGATGTCATTTTCGTAAATATTTTCCCTAGCCTCTTAATCTTGGCTTGAAGAGCTTCATATACATGGTATCATTGTCCACAGGGGTATAGGAAGCAAATGCTTCTCTGACAACACAAACATGTTGAGTTGCTGCAGTCAAGCCACCAATACGTGGCTTCCTACTATGTTGCATTCAAACCATAGCCACGTTAATAAATCTCCATGGTTTTTCAACCATGTTATCTTGTCCCTTTTGCTTTCCTTTCTTTGCAGCACGACATTCAGCAGCCTTGTGTCCAATCTTTCTGCCAATTGTGGCGCTTCCTTTGAATTTCTTCTTGCTAGGAAAGTCTTTCTTTGGTCCAAAGGCTTCTTCCTCCTTTTGGGATTAGATGGAGGGTCTCAACAATATTTGCTCCCATAATTGTTGAGTTTCCCCTTACTTTACTTTCAGCAGCTTTGTTATCTTTTTGCGATTCTCAATCGAACGATAATATCTTCAAGCTTCATTTCCTCGCACTTGAGCTTTAAATAATTCTTAAAGTCCCTCCATGAAGGAGGTAGCTTTTCAATCATGGCTGCAACTTAAAAAGATTCATTGGTGATCAAACCTTCAATGAACAACTCATTATTAGCACCATACCTAATACTTTTTGGCAAAAGCATTAGTATGAATTATACCTTCAAAGAAGGAGATCGTGAAATATCACTTGCACTTCCTTGGACTGTGTGATAATAGGCTTGTTATCTATCATTTTGTGTTCAAACTTGGTTGCAAATAAATTTCTTTAAACCGGCATCTTCGATTTTGTACCGCTTCTCTAGCGCATCCTGCAGTTCTTTGTATTCCATATTGCTATATACGTTATACGTATCATCCTCCAATTCCGCTCAGATATAGTTCTTACACAAATAATCTGAGTGCTTCCAGCCTCAATCACTAAGAACTATTCATTTTTGGGAGTTGATTCCACAGAATCGTTTTATCCTCCTTAATGAACTGGGCAGACACAATGTGGTCGTATAGAAGAACATCTTCCGGCTACCGCCGTTGAAGTCAATGCCAGAAAATTTTTCTGCTTTTCATTCGTGAGCCGATGCTTGCACAACATAGGTGGAGGAGATTCCATTGCTTGTAGAGGAAAGCATGGGGCCGGGCTTGTCTCGTCATATCTCGTTGAACAATAACAACAAAAGTTAGCAATCAATAAAGATTATATTTCTTCAAATAAAAACTTTTGACAACCAAACTGAGTAATCGGTGAAGTTTCTATATCTTCAAACCGAACTCTAAACAATCAGATTTACTTGGTGAAGCTTGTAAAACTTCAAACCAAAGAAATCACAAAACGTGAGTAGAAAATCACAAGATTTTAATCTCAACGGGTAGAAAATTCAAAGATTTTAATCTCCAATAGTGGAGTAGAGTAAAACTAGAAAGGTTTTAGTCTCCAAAACCATAAAATAGATTAACACTTAAAATTAACCAAAATTAAACTCTGTTGTTGGAGGCCTCGTGTTCAAACATATAAAATAAGAAAAGACACATCCGAGTCCACAGAATTCATTATGTGTCCTTAAGCAACTAATCCCTCACCGTACTTGAGGTTTTGACTACTTCCTCTATGAATAAAAAGGATTAACCTATTAATTTTGTAGCAGTATCTCAAACACTAATAATCTCTGAAGGAACTCAAAGAACGGTAACGAATCACACAATAGACTCGAATTTTGATTTTTTCTAAAATATGCAAATGATCTTTAAATTTGCTAGCAAAAGTCTCGAAAAAGTGTTTCAAAAATGAAGGCAAAAGGCCTTTATATATAGCCAAAGAACTGAAGTTAACTGGTGTGAAAACAACTTTAAGGTGTCTCTGTTCGAAATTATTACCATTTGAAAAAGAAATAATTCCTGGCTCTGACTTGCGGCCGGCACCGACGCTTCGCTGAGGATTCGTGGCTCCGCCAGCACAATGCCTATCTGTCATAGAATACCTCAAGATATTCTATGTTGGCACCGACGTTTCACAGTGAAGACCTACGGCTCGCCATATACCAAAACAATAATCCTTCAAACAGTTCTCGCGCTAGCACCTACAACGCAGTGACGATCCGCGGTTCGCCGGTCCAAGGCAGACACTTTCAATTGCGCGAAACAGTTAATTTGGATTTTAGCCAAAGTTTGTTCAAAAATATATCAATCAATCGATCATTTGACCGAATCAAAACTAAATCCAAATTGAAGTCGGCTTGAGCCAAGCGACAACGACAAAGACCAGGTGTGACTTTCTTCTCAACTCTTTATAATTAGAATATATGCTTCTCATTATAAGCATACATTTCCTTTTTTCCTACTACTGGGCCAAAGTTCCTTTTACAAAAAGATCTTAAAGGAAATTTCAAAAACTCTTCCCTCCAATTTATTTCCATTTCCCAATTCATACCATCACTTAACTCTAACAATCCAACACATGAATAGGAATGGCTATATAAAAAACTTCATATGCATGAAAATTATGTGATTCATAAGCAAGAAATTAATTGCATTTGGATGAGTGGGTTTCCTTTGAACTTTCCGTATTGAATATATATCGGATATACTTACTAATCGGCAGATTTGATATCTTGAACCGTCGAGCTTTTATTTATACCTAGGAAAACATAAGTCACAAATTTAACTTTAACCATCTTAGGTTCTCAGCTGTTTTGTTCGTTTATCCATGAACACACCCCGATTTTGTAAGTGAGTAGAGGAATATGCCTTATAGAATTCCTCCTTGAAGCCGCTTACACTTCACACTTAAATAAGTGATTCCCAAATGTGTTATCCCGTAGATACACCATTTGACATACCCCGTGTCAAACTTATAAATTATTAAAAAGTCTTTAATGTTTTATCCTTGTTACCAAACATTGTCTCACTGACGCAGAATGGACTCCAAAACTCTATTTTGATAACGCCGAACCGTCATAAATAACTTTGTTTGATCTTCTTGGAACCTAGATCTTGGGATATACAAATAGGTAGAGTTACCACTACGATGACTTGTCTTCATCCATAGTCTCATTCACTTCATGATCTCTCAACCGCCTCTAGTTAGATCTTTTGAAGTGGATCCGGACATGTAATCTCTGACTTTTTATATAATCAATTGTGATAATTCCACTAGAAAGTAGTTGTCTAACGGTGTTATGTCTCTGTCGCATGTGACGAGACTTTTCACATTACACTTTCAACCTTTTGGATTGCCGCTTGTCATCGCAATGTATACATATTGGTGCCAATAGTTTGGGGCTTAATGGAATGTCCTCTAGGAAATTCCCGAGCCATTCAGCTTCTTCACAAACTTTGTCTAAATCTATGAATTCGACTCCATTGTAGAGCGAGAAATACATGTTTTTTTGGATGACTTTCAAGACACTTCTCCTCCGCCAATGGTAAACACATATCCACTTGTGAATTTTATTTCAGTTGATCCGGTGATCCAATTTGCATCACAATATCCTTCAACAACTGCTGGATACTTGTTGTAACGCAAAACAAAATTTTGAGTAATGTTTTAAATACTCCAAAACTCATTTTATAGCCATCCAATGATTCTAATTGGGATTACTTATGTATCGACTAAGTTTACTTATCGCACAAGCAATATCTCGGTCGTGTACGCTTAATGATGTATATCGACTTTCCAATACTCTTGCATAGATCAATTGGGACTTACTTTCACCTTTGTTCTTTAAAAGAGAGATTCACATCAATTGGTGTCTCTACAATTTTAAAATCCAAATAATTAAAATTTTCAAGTATTGTTTGGATATAATGAGATCGAGACAATGCTAGACCTTCAAGTGTTTTGTGGATCTTAATTCCCAATATCAAGTCAATAACTCCTAAATCTTTCATCTCAATCTTTACTAGCAAGCATACGCTTGGTAGCATTTATGTTCGCAATGTCGTTATTTCATTATCAACAAGTCATCCATATATAGGCAAATAATGACGATTTGATTTTGAGTGTTCTTAATGTAAACACATTTATCACACTCATTAATCTTGAAACCTTGACAACACAAAACATGGTCAAAATTTTCATGCCATTGTTTGGGCGTTTGTTTTAGTCCTGCATATGACTTTACGTCGGCACACCTTCTTTTCATTTCTAGAAACTATAAACCCTTTCAGCTTGTTCCATGTAAATTTCTTCCTAAATCTCCATTTAAGAAGGTTGTTTTCTACATCCATTTGATGGATTTAAGACCGTATACGGTGTCTAATGCTATTAACACCTGAATGGATGTAATTCTGGTTACCAACAAGTACGTATCAAAGTAATCAAGACCTTCTTTTTCTAAACCTTTGACTACAAGTCTTGCTTTGTATTTTTCTAATAATGTCATCATCTTTAACTTTCCTTTTTTGAAAATTCATTTACAACTTAATGGTTTTTTACTTAGAGTATGGTGAACCAATTCTCATCTATGGTTATTCATTATGGATTCAATTTCACTATTGACTCGCATTTTTTCAATATTGAGCGTCCGAAGAAGTCATAGCTTCTTGAAAAGTTCGAGGCTCATTTTCCAACAAAAATGTTAGAAAATTTGGTCCAAAAGAAGTAGAAGTCCTTTGACATTTTTTACGGCTTGGATTCTCCTCATTATGAACACTTTTCTTGTCTCCTTCCGAGATCGGTTAGATCCTTCGCTAGACAACTCACACAATTCTTTTTATATGATATATTAGCAAAGAATTCAGCATTGCTTGATTCCATTACCGTATTAACATGAATTTCGTGATTTTCCATTTATGAACTAGAAATTGATATTCTTTACTATTTGTAGCATATCCTATGAAAACACAATCAACGGTTTTAGGTCATATCTTAACCTCTTTGGGTTTAGAAACTTGTACCTAGCCAAACACCCCCACACTTTCATGTATTCAAGGTTAGGCTTTTGTTCCTTTTCATTTTTGCGATAAAATGAATTGTGTTTTGCTTAGTACACCAATTGAGTATTTTGCTAGTCGTAAGCATAGCTTTCCCCCACAAGTTCCCGAGGTAACCTGTAACTTGTCACCGTAGCATTCATCATTTCTTTAATGTTCGTTTTTTCTCGCAATCCCATAAGATTATGATAAATAAGGGTAGTTGTTTGATGAATAGTCATATTCCAAACACATTTATTCAAAAGGAGATTCATATTCGCCGCCCCTATCATTCCTTAACATTTTGATCTTTTTGTTAAGTTGTGTTTCAACTTCACTTTTATATTTGCTCAATGCTTCAATTGCTTCATCTTTACTGTTTGGTGCAAGTAAACATAGCAATACCGCGTACTATCGTCAATAAAAGTTATGAATTACTTCTTTCAATTGGCTTATAAGGATGTTTAATATTTGTATTCAACAAAGATTTGACATTTAGATTGATTGGCATTCAAAATTTGACAATAATTTTAAATTGATTATTTATACGTAAAATTTTATAATTGACATGTCCCAATCGGAATGCTATAAATCATTTGACTCAATCAAGTAAGAAGGCGTATTTTATTGCTTTCAACAACAATACATTCAATTTTGAAAAGACCCTCAGTCGTGTAACCTCTTTCTACATACACATCATTCTTACTTATTACGTATGATTAACATGAATGCACCTAAATCCGTTCTTGATGAGAAGACCTAAACTAAGTTCTTCCTCATTTCAAACATGACAAACAATATTAAGAGTCACCACCTTCCTGATGTCATTTACGTAAATATTTTTCATAGCCTTAAATCTTGGTTGTTGAAGAGTTTTTCATATACATGGTCTCATCGGGTCTAGCAGGGGCATAGGAAGCAAATGCTTCTTCCGACATTGAAACATGTCGAGTGGCTCCAGAGCCAAGCCACCAATATGGGATTCCCACTAGGTTGCATCGTACACTGTGCAAAAGTCAACACCCTGCGGGTGTTTTCAACCATGTTAGCTTGTCCCTTTTGCTTTTCTTTCTTTAAGTGCACGACATTCAACAACCTTGTGTCCAATCTTTCCACAATGTGTCAGCTTTTCTTTTGAATTTCTTCTTCTAGGAAATTTTTGGCCTTAAGGCTTCTTCCTCTTTGGGATTAGATGGGGTGATCTCAACAATATTTTCTTCCCATAATTGTTGAGTTTCCCTTACCTTCCTTTCAGCAGCTTTATTATCTTTCGATTCTCAACTGTAATTGTAAGACTTTCAAGCTTCATCTCCTTGCGCTTGTGCTTTTAAATAATTTTTAAATTCTCCATGAAGGAGGTAGCTTTTCAATCATGGATGCAACTTGAAAAGATTCATTGATGATCAAACCTTCAATGAACAACCAATATTAACACCATAATTAATACTTTTGACAAAAATATTAGTATGAATTATACCTTCGCAAAGAGATCGTGATCACTTGCTATCTTGAACTTGTGTGATGAAAGGTGCTTGCTATTATCATTTTGTAGTCCAAAAACTTGGCCGCAATAAATTTTCAACCGGCATTTTCGATTTTGGTACTTCTTCTCTAGCGCATCCTTTGAGTTCTTCGTGGTCTCCATATTGTTGTATACGTTATACATCATCCTCCAACCGCTCATGATATAGTTCCTGCATAAAAATCTAAGTGCTTCTAGGCCTCAATCACCAAGAACTGTTCATGGGATGGATTCCGGCAATCGATTTATCCTCCTTAATGAACTTCTTCGTACATAATGTGGTCAGATAGAAGAACATCTTCTCGCCGCTAGCGCTGAAGTCAATGCCAGAAAAACTTTTTTGGGCTTTTCTTCGGGCCGGGCGCATAGCACGGTGGAGGAGACTCTATTGCTTCTAGAGGCAGCATGGAGTTAGTTGTTCCCCGTCATATCCGTGAACAATAATGTTAAAGTAGCAATCTATGAAGATTCTATTTCTTCAAATCGAAAACTTTTGACAGTAATTCAACCGAAAGTAATTAAATGTTTTTATATCTTCAAACGAATTTTCAACAATTATATTTACTTGACGAAGTTTATAGAACTTCAAAACCAGCAATCCGAAGAGTAGAAAATCACAAGGATTTTAATCTCAATGGGTGACTAGAAAATCCGAAGATTTTAAATTGCAAATAAGTAAAAACTGTAGTGTTTAGTCTCTAAAACAAAAATAGATGAACACAAAAAATTAAACAAGAATTAAATCTCCTTAAGCTTGTTGGAGGCCTATATTCAAATATGTAAAACAAGAAAAACATAATATCCGAGTCCACGTAATTCACTAAGTGTCCTTAAGGAATTTAATCCTCAATGTACTCGAGGTTTTTGGATTACTCTCCCGTGATAAAATAGATTAACCTCGTTAATGGTGTAGCAAGCATTCTCAAACACCAATAACTTTGTCGAACTCGAAGAACGATAATGAATCACACAATAGACTCGAATTTTGGGTTTTTCAAATATGCAGTAATGATTTTTAAATTTGCCGAAAAGTCTCGAAAAGTGTTTCAAAAACGGGGCTGCAAAAGGCCTTTATTTATAGCCAAAGAATCGGTTAACTGTATGAATACTCTTTTTAGAAGGTGGCCTACCGGTATTAATGCCGGTTCTGTCACGTAATCCCCGTAAAACTCTCGCACCAGCACCCGCCGTAGGTGAAGACTCGCGCCCGCCGGTTCAAAATGTAATCCTTCCAAGAAGTTCTCGCTCTAGCTCGTGAAACGTTGGTGTGACGATCCGCACTGCCTGGCCCAAGCGCATAGCTAATCAAGCCCGTTAATTTGAATTTTAAATAAATTGGTCCAAAAATATATCAATTAATGAATCCAAATCCAAAGTTGAGCTGAGTGAAGACAATCTACAACAAGAGGTGACTCTTCTCAACTCTTTAATAGTTAGAAGATATGCTTCGCATAGCATACATATTTCCTCTTTTCCTACCAATGTGGGACAAAGCTTACTTTTACAAAAGGAACTTGAAAATTTCAAAATCTCTTCCTCAATTTATTTTCCTTTCATTTCCAATTCACACCCATCACGGCACTCCGACAACATTTTGTTTGAGTGTATATATATATATATATATATATATATATATATATATATATATATATATACACAAACATACATTTTAAAGAATGGGCATCAATATGGAAATATATATAACACAAATTCATTTATGAACCAGTATTACATTAGACTAGTGGATGATAAAGTCAACTTAATTGGAGGTACTTAAACCAAGAGATCACATGTTCAAATTCTTATATTTAAACCAAGAGACCATATGTTCAAATTCTTAGTCTTGAATAGTATAACAAAATAATTTCTTGTCGTTCACCTGTTAAATGGCATTCTAACGATCTCAACTCAAATCAATATGTTTCCTCAGTCCCGTATAGAAGCAAACATCCATTTTTAACATTGGTAATTGAACATTAGCCACTATTATAAAACCGATTAATATTTAGTCACCTTTTTTTATATATAAAAAAGTATCCGGACAAATATATTCTAACGAAAACACGGAAAATTTTCTGGATTAATTATTGAGTTTCCAACATTTGTCCATGACTCCATGAATTATTTCAGTTTGAAATAAGCTTAAATTTTAGGAATTATTTATAGAGTTTTATTTTATTAGTTTGAATTTCAGAAAACTTTTGAAGTTTGAGTTAAATTCAACCTTTCAATCGATCAAGGAATGTTTAATTAGCTCATGCGTTTTAGCTTCACACAATAATTTCACTATAGTTATATGTTTTTTGAGAAAATGCTACCGGGTTCGGCAGACTCCACAGTCACTTGTTTACTATGACTGGAGTATAAATACTAAAATTCTTGTTTTAAAATATTTTTAAAAAAATTGATGAATTTCTGTTGGTTATTTTGAAGCAAAATGCACGCAATATATTTTTTGGAAGCTTGCTATAAAAGTCATACTAATTCTGCCAGTTTTTTTAACCTAAATCTGGGTGACCTCTCAATTTCTTGTATTGTTTTTTCTATGATAGAGTTTGTTGATTTTTCTGGACAAGACGTGATTAATTCATGAAAATGTAACTGGACAGATATACTATTAGAATATGTCAATTTCTGTTTAATTTTAAATTTAAAGTCGGGACTTTCTCCTCCATTTCTCTCTTCTTCTCACAGCCCCACCCTCGCCATATTCGGCAACCACCAAATTCCGACCCTTGTCATCCCCCTTTGCCATGCCCACCATTCGCGTGTGTCATCTGCCGCTGTCGCCACCAGCTATTAGAAGGTAATTATTTCTTTTTTCTTTTCAAAATTTGTTCCCGCAATTACTCATTAACTTTGTTTAATGTTTAGTTATTTTTATTGAATTTGTCAGGATTTAGATTTAATTTCATTGATTTTGTGTAGGTCGCTTAGATTTGTTAGGATTTAGGTTTAATTTCACTGATTTTGTTTAGGACTCTTAACTGTAAGGATTTATATTAAATTTAACTTGAATTGACTGCCCATGATATTGTGACTTAATTAGTTTTCATTATGTTGTTAGTCATGTTTGCTGTTTGATAATATTATAATATAATTGAATTCTTAATATTCTGTTTAATTGTTGAATTCAAATTTAGGCTACTATTACTAGCCTGCTTGGCCAAACTTTTCAAATCAACTTATTTTTTGACAGTGCATTTTTTAAAAAGTGCTTATCAAAAAAGTACTTTTGGTGTGAAATCAAATTTGTGTTTCACCAATAAATCTTAAAAAACACTTTGAGTAGCAAGTAGTGTTTGGCCAAACTTGAAACTCGCTTTCCAAGTGTATTTTTCAGAAGTCTTTTCAAATTAAGTGTTTTTGGGGAGAAGCTAGCCTTTAGCTTCGAAAATAAGCTTTTGCTACACCCTAAAAGCACTTATTTTCCCACAAGCTTAGCCAAACACCTCATTTTCTTAAAATAAACACTTAAAAAAAGCAATTTTTGGCTCCCGTAAATTTAGCCAACAAGTTATAAGTCTTGAATCTGAAATATAGGCCTTTGGTTTGAATGATGAAATCAATATGAAAATGATCCAAATTTAGCATACAGGGAGTTACTTTGACATTTATCGAATTATTATCTAAAAGGTAAATCCTCTAAGCTATATCATCCGCATAACGAAGAATAAGGAAAGAGATTTACTAACAACCTGCCTTAATAGATACAAGTCTAAAAACGTTTATGAAGTAATAGAATTTTTTCATACAACCCAAAATAAATCAGGGCATAGAGCTACCAAATCAATATAAAGTACGACATGCAACTCAAAAAGAAAGATATTGAGTTTATTAAAAGAAGAAGTTGTTATCATGGTCTAATGGTGGTTCACCTTATTTACTAAAAAGGACATATTAAAATTTGAAGTTGCTGATTTGCTACGGATTTTCCCTACTGCATCTCTGCTCACATAATTACTATGAATCAAAAAGACTCAATAAGATCATCAACTTGCCTCCCCAAATTACTACATAAGTCTTTAGAAATCACTCGATGATATATAAGATATAATAAAGTAGCAAGGGCATAAGAATAGTTACAAGTAAAGCATTGAGCTCATGTTATTATGAATATATATATATAGAAAGTGAAATGATATGTGAATTTTAACTGAGGTAATGCCATGAAATATTTCTCAAGCTCATACTTATCTATTGTGGACAAGTATATTGACCCAACTCAATCTGGCTTATGGTGTCATAAGTGCGCTCGCTCAATCTCAATCTGCTATCGTGACATGGGTTTTCTCATCCAACTTAAACCTTATAGTGGTTCCATGAGGAAGACACTCAAGCTAAATTCACTAACATCGTGATAAAGTATGCTAATCAACTAACAAATATCATAAGAAACACAAGTATCAATTGAGGGACACCTAAATAATGAAACATGTTAAACAATATCATAATAAGTCATTGAATATGCTGAAAATATTAAATCATAAAAATGCATTGTGATCTCACAATCAACTCTAGATGATTCAAACTAGCTAAAACTAGCTCATACTTGCTTACCAAAATGAACTAGATAGTTTAAATGAATATAAGCAACACATATAATATGATTTTATAAAAAAAAAAGCAAGGAAACTAAGAGAACTTAAAACCTCACTTGCCTAGATTCAGATAGTCTAATCTTACTTAAAACGTAAAAATTTCCCTAAAACAAATTCTGACAACCTCAATCTATCCAAATTATCAGTGATAAGTCTCAAATAGTCTAGGAAAGCCAATTTTATAATTTCAGGATACCTTGAATCAAAGACAATTCTTGGTCAACTCAAACTCACACCTCGGGTCGATAGTCCAAAATTATATAGTGATTACATGGAAGCATTATCCATAAGCCATGAAGTTCCATTATTAATTCAAAATTAGATTTTAATCTCAACTACTAAGTCAAATCGCAATTTTCTAATTCTAGATTTGGGTAAAAAAACCTCAATATAACATCTTGATTAGCATGATTTCATATGACTCAAATCCAATTAAATAAAGTATAAACACCGTATTTGTATAGGAAATCAGCATTTCTTATATTTTAGGTTGAACCTCCACTAATTCATATCCGAAATTCGCGAGCTCTTCTCGCCCAAATTACCAAAAATGGTTGATGTCCCGAATTCAAAATTATTTATATCAGACATACCTTCATAATTGCAGAATCCATATCACAGTAGTAAAAGTCTAGCGTCGACCACCGTCAGAATTGCAACCAGGAACATCACAATTGCGAAAAGTCAATCATTGATCGACATTCTCTTGGTGTTCCCTAGCTCACTTTTGCAAAAGGGCCAAGCCTGGTTCTTACTTTCACAAGTGCAATCGGCACCGCAAATGTAGATGCACCATTTTATAGTATTTTTAATGTTGTGCAAAATTTAATACTGGCTTTTAAGATTTATTTAAACTCCCAAGATCTTAATCTAACCACTCGGCTATGTCCCAAAAGAGTAAATATAATATGTACAAAGCTTCAAAAAATAAATTAAATTACAATTGTTTAGAGACTATTGGTGAGAAAGTAAGATAAAATTAAAATATTCAATTTAAATTATGAATTCATATAAATATAAGAAGGTTATGAGCATGATGATGTGGCATACTTCTAAAGTCACCATTTTCATTTATCTTTTCTTATTTTTTGAGTATTTTCTCCATTTTAAACGCTTATTTAAAATGGGAACTAATTTAATGTGTTATTTTCTTAACTCATACCTATTCATTTACATAATTTTAAAACCAATTTAAAGTGTTATTTTCTTAAGTCATACCTATTCATTTACATAAATTCTACTATTAATTAAGTATTAATAATTTCTCTATAGCTTAATGTTTTTCTATATTCATAAACTCCCCAATTATTTAATATACAAGTTTATGGTACTTTAAAATCACCTAGAGATTTATTTTGATCCATATATGTTGGTTATCTTCTATTTGTTTAAGATGCATGCTAAGATTTTGTTGTATCATTTGTTTATTTGAAATCACCACTAGATCTAAAATATTGAAACTGTGTTCAATTTAATCACACGTGCAAGAAATAACAAGATCAACACACATGTAAATATGAAAAACCTCTTTGCTCAAGGAGTAACAAAAACACGACCTATCGAATATGATTTTATTCAAGTCACGAGTAGGTTTTAGATTACAACTTCACAATAAAAGAGATTACCTCTAGTTACCTCAAGACTCCACTAATTACCTCTAACTAGTGATGTTCAACTCACAACCCAAGTTAGAAACTCACACCTAACCTGAGAACAATAATAAAAAAGAACTCTCTCTCTCTCTCTCTAAGTTTAACAATTGTATGAAAATCCTTTTTGCTATTACATGTGCTCAATTGTCGCATAAGAACTTTTCAACAACAAGACCCTATTTATATTTTACTTAACCACCGCTGCTTGACGCCAACTTTCATATGCCTTTTATGTTTTTGACTTGGGTGTATGGAAAGTCAATATTTTCCTTTCCCCTTTCTCCTCTCGTGATGTTTGGCTCTCTTCGACTATTATTAGGTTTTTCTTTAATTGCTTCTAGCTGTATCCTTTCTTGACTAGAGTCAACTTATGCCACCTTTGCACCTATATTGATATCCGACTGGCCACATCACTATGAGTCAGAATTATACTTGTCCATTCTGATATGCAATCATAGTCCTAAAACACTTTGTCAATCATCAAAACTCAATATGTAACATACTCCCCTTTTTGATGATGACAAACACTAACAACCCAAAATTCTTTTCCTTCCCTTTTGACATTATTGAAAAGATATAGATAAATAACTCAAAGCAAAATTTAGTACGTGTAAAAGAAGAATAACCCATGGCCACAGGGCAACACTCGATCAGAGCGTGTACTTATAACTTAGACAATAGGAGTGCGGGAAGCAAGAGATGATATGAGCCATCTAAGCCGCACAAGATCAAACATGCATCAAGAAAATTTCAAGATTAAACCAGCAATTCGGCCTCAAACATATATCATTAAAGTCACCAACAACATACAACTAAAAAAAAAACTAGGCTAGACAAAAAAGGACCTAACAACCCATGAAGTATCAAAGAAGAAGGACAATGAGAAAGGCACTAGGAAAGATAGAGGAAATGAGAGCTAGGTTTTCTCCATCCATCAAGGACAATGCTTGTCAATTTCTGCTATTGTGAAAGGTTTTCTCAAGAATAAGGAAATCTTTAAGAGAGGAAATCTCGAAGATTATCCGCAGACATCTCGCTTGGAGCTGGGCATTTTCATTCTCCAATTCAAGAACTCTAGCAAAAAGAGAGCGCCAGGGTTGAGAAACATTTGGCCAATCGTCCTTTCCCTTTTGAACTTGGTACAAGTTGCACCAGCCGCATTCCTCCAACGCCTTATGATCAAATAAATCCATCTTAGACCCTTAATCCTGCCGCAGACAAAGGAATGTGATGTGCCTCAAAAACCTTTTGTCGTGAAAGAATCCATATGCGAGTCTATAAGATTCCTTGGCTAGGTCACTACCCGAGCAATGTGGCGTATCATGAGAAAAGGAATATTAACGTTCTATTGTTCATCAATGGCAACCATAAGCCTCAAATCATGATGTGCTTCCCATGGCTATGCTTTCGTATGGGGTAGCAAACATTCAAGTGATCGCCCAAACAACATCTTATGATCAAGACCTATCTCCTCCTTCATCACACGACGTGGCCCAAGAGGCCACACCCCCGGTGAACCCTAGAGGAGCTACCATCTTTGGGCCTCGGAAACATCGTAGCCAAAGATATCCATCACAAGGGATCACCAAAATATCACCTAACCTCTTTCGTATCAAGGTGAAGGTAACCCCATTCACGTAGATTTTACTTTCCCATCATATATCACCTGCATTTATATAGAATTAAACTACTTCAAGCTCATGAACCCGTGAAGGGAATAGAGGAACAAAATGAGTCCACCCCTTGAAACCCCAATATTTAAACAACCTAGTCATTCCATGTTTTGAAGCAATTGAGCAATCAATAATCCTCCCCTTTAACACCTTTTGACAACCAGCAATTTTCCTTCCCCCATGGCAAGGAATTTCTCCATGTTTTTACTAGGAGGCACATCATAATGAGTAGGGTCTGAAGTGGAGGCACTCCCCTTGTGTTTCCTTGGAACAAGTTCCTCGTGGTTCGAGTCCTGCCTATCACCGTTTATCAATTTGCACGATACATTGGGGGATGAAGTAACATTCGCTTTCTTAGTCGAGCTCCTAGGTTTTTTCGCAGCGCTACACCTCTTCCGAACCTCCTTGGACAAACATAACTCCTGGTTCGACACTTGGGAGGTGGAGAGGGTTTACAAAGACTTAAGTGCGAAGAGGGAATAGTTTTGAGGCATGTCCATTTGGTACTCGTGAGGCAATTCATCTTCCATCATCCTCATTATCAATTTACCCTCCTACTTCGGTGCCATGGGAGGAGGAGCCTTACTCCTTTCCTTTGTATAGATAAGAAGGAGTGAGAACAAGAATAGGAATAGCGAAGGGGCAACTGGGGTAGTAGGAAAGGAGGGCACTAATGCATTTGGTACAAGGTGTTCCCCGAGGATGCAGGGTGAGTGGGGGTAGTAGTGGAAGAGGAATCCATTAGAGAGATCCTGGGAAAGAGAGAAATAAAATGAAGATGTAACACTGAAAATTTATAGGATCATATTCCAGACCTAAAGCAAGAATTTAGACAGAAGGGGTGAAAAATTTTGCCATTAACGAGTTGAGATGACTCGTTAGGTGACCCTATGAGTCATGGCCGATCCGTGAGGAGCAAGAAGAGGCGCAACATGGTTCAATGACCAAGGTATGACCCAATGAGTCATTAGGTAGACAACAAATCATTAAGTTAGCCGTTGGATGAATGTTGGAGATTAATGGTGAGGTCCCGAGACAATGGAGACCACGAAAGGAGGGACGAAGCCATCGTGAACCCGACGACTCGTCATGACCCATGGGGTGAGAAGAGCAGTAAAAGGAAATTCAACCAAGGTACTACCTAATTGGCCCCATGAGTCGCTGCCTACCCCACGACTCGTGGAGTGCCTCATGGGTACTAGCAGGGATTTTTCTTGCATTTTTCCAGGGTTTTTTCAGAAATCCTACACTTCTAACTCCTAAAATATGCTGTTTTTGAGTATGGTATGGGACATTTTTAACGGGATAACTAGCCTAAACCTTCATTATTCATCAAAAAACACTCTCAAACTCTTCTCTTCCTCCTCTCTCTCAAGACTCAAGTATTCAATAAGGGTTTCCTCAAGGCATCAAGGTGCAAGTTCAAGGGGACATCAGGTATGTGGGTTTTTAAAAAAGGATATCCTTCCATCCTTGTGCCCGAAATGTTCTATTTAAAAACCCGATTCCCTTATTCTATAAAAACATAATCTAGAGTTTCGATTTATGAATGATTCTTCTATATCTTCTATGAAATTCTAAGACTCCATTAGGAGTAAAATAATTTATGCTTATGGAATTATTTTAATATCTTGAATTATGTGCGTAATGGTAAAAATGCATGATAACAATTTCCTTCATGAGATAGCCCAAAACGTGGATTGAGATCTACTATTGGTTTTACTCGATCATACCAAGAACTTGTACCCATGTTCAAAATATGTGAACATCGTAAGAATTCTCTTAAAACCTAGAATATATGATTTTGAAAAAAGATATGCTTGAGATGATTAGAACTATTGGCTTGATCAATGGAAGTATGTATGTTTTCATTATGTTTTCGATGTAAATGTTTTGGGTAAGGAGGTGAACCCGTGATGATGGTATAATTAGCGTATCTTCATTATGAATTGGAGTGAATTTCAAAATGGGTTCCATGAATTAAATATATGTTTCTACTATGATCTCTTTGTACATGTTTAAGGTAAGAGCGGAGAATTAGAATATATGAATCCAATGTATACATGTATGTGAATTGGACCTATGGGATCCATACACTCTATGTTATACGCCGCATGTTGGTGAATCTGTAACTTGAACGCTAGGAGGTGTGTAAAGTATACAGAACTCCAGATGTTCAAGAATGTAATAGGTGTGGATTAAATGATGATTTGGTACCATGATGACATGAATTGTGATGATAAAGCATGAGTAGAAAGATCATTCGACTTTGGGCTTGTTGTTAGTAGAAAGTAGACTTAATCCTTTCTAAATGAATGTCGTATGATAAAATCACTAAATGCCTATGTTTCGATTAGTCAGAGTAGCATAGAATGTATATAATATTAGATCAGCATCAGCAGTTCTAGTCAGACAGGGACTTCCGTGGCCGAATGTGCTTTCCTTGGTCGGGCCAAGGACTTCACAGCTGAGAATGCTTCTTAATCGGGCCAGTGGACTCTCCATAGCCGAGAATATTTCCTTAGTCAATCGTGTGACTGGCAGCGCCGAGAATGTTTCCTTTAGTCGCCTGTGGACCTCCTTAGCCAAGAATGTTTTCAGATCACCGACTTCTATAGATGAGAACGCTCTAGTTTAGTTGCTCTTCAATAGAAAAGAATGACTCCCCGCCTTATGTTATCGCTTGGTTCAATTTAGTATAGTTCATGCTTAGTTTAAACATATAATATAATGCATCGCCTATCATTGGATATCTGGGAGAAAAGTGACATTAGCTTCAGTTTGAGCTCTCATTATACTGTTCGCACATGACCTTTACGTATGAGTTTGATGATGTTTAGAACATGAGTTCCAACATGCTTCATGTTGATATGTGTATATGAATCAGAGGATTGTTGCATTCAAAATCAAAGTTAGGCCCAACGTATTCCATTTATTTCCTTCTTGTATACTTGCATGTTTAGTGTATTTATGTTTTCGCATGCTCGCAGACATTCCAAGTACCGAGCGCATATTTCTTATAAAAGCAGACTACTATGATATAGATCTGTGTATTCAGACTCTGCCCCATGGGAATACATGCTCTTTCTTCCATCTCAAAGAGATTGTGGTGAGTCCTCATCTCTCGAGGATGAGGTCTATGTTCTTCTTTTAGTTATATTTTAGTTTTCGTAATTTTAGAGTTAGTCAGACCCATCTCGTTACACTCCCCGTAAATTCCTGATATGTAGATGGCCCATTCGCATGTTGGTTAAAAGTTTTGAATGCCATACATGCTAGAAAAAGGCCCGAGGAAAGACTGACAAGCGCCGGGTCGGCGGCCGCAAGGCAAAATGCGACTTATAAATCGTATCTCAGAATGTGACTTATAGGTCCCAATTATATAAGCCCTCAACTTCTCGATTTTTCATTAAAGTTTCTTATAATTTCCGTTGAAAACAAGAGGGTAAGGCAGAGAAAGAGGAACGAGGGTTATTTGATAATTCTCTTCCAATTACGCTGTCAAACACGGTCCAAACTTAAATTAATCTCGATACCGAGGTATTTAGCAAAGAAGGGAGCATTCCTCGGGTTTAGTTTCGTGAAATACGCTCTATTAATCGCCGTATAATGAGCCAAGGTAAGTGGAATTTCTCCAAATTAGTGTCAATATACCCTAGCCCTAAAGTTGAGTATTTCTCCCTTCTAGACTTTCGAGAAATAGCGAGCTGGACTGCTTTTCTATGGGTTTCTCAAAGTTTGGGCTCTATATATATATATATATATATATATCAAAAGTGATGCTTTCTTTCTAAATTAGTGTATTTAGTTCTAATTGATATATATATGAATGCAAATGAGAAATAGTCAAGTACCGATCGAAGCCGCCTGCTAGTCAGAAAACTCAAGCGAAGGTATGTAAAGCTAATTCCTTCGGCAAGTTTAGTAACTACACAAGAATAGCGTGAAATATAAGAAAGAATTCAAGTCAAGAATTGAGTCCAAAGATGAGTTTAGCAAGCGTGTTTTGAATTTAGCAAGCATGTTTATAATATTATGACATATGTTTAGAATAAAAGTTAGTAAAGTAATATCGTACGCCGATAATATCCGCATACAAGTAGTCGATTAGCGATAATATCTCGTATACAGATAGCTAAACAATGATGATATCCCAAATACGTATAATTCAAGATAGAGAATCGCATAACACAAAAAGAGTCTTAATGAGAAATCGTATCACGTATAATATTTTCAGCTCAAACATGCTTGTTATAGTGATTATTGATTGTTGAGACTTGTTTGTGTTATGAGGGTTACTCCCTTTTTGAGCGTCCTCGCCGCCCGGGGTTGGTAATCGTGTCAACCCACCGTGAGGGTGGGGATACGCCACCTGAAGGAGTGGCATGCCGTGCGCAAGAGGACGGCGGACGGGAGCATTCTCCCATATCAGCCACAAGATAGCAGTACAGTGCTTTCTACTCCCGCTGTGCGCTTGCGCCTGGGAACAGACATAAATGCGTATACGCTATAGTTTATAGTTTACGCACAGGGAGTCCTCCGGCTCGCATACGCTTATTTTTATCGTGAGGCCATAGCCCGAGTTGAGACCAGGGGGTCAGAGAGGTGCTCGGGAAGGCAGACGAGTTGAGTGACTTATTGGATGGTTTTGACCTGTAGTATATATAGATTGTTTGCTGGTTGGCACCTTTCCGGCTTATGGGGTCGGTATTGGTCCTTGCTTGTTATATATATGTATATATATGTTATTTATTAGCTAATAGACAAAGTAGACTTCCACATCGATACAGGTATGCTCCTGCCTTATTCTCAAGATGTAAAAGCTGCTTCTGTGATTCTATCGGGCTCGCATAGCTTAGATATCTTCTACAATTCAAAGTTACTAGTTATGTTGTTTATATTCAAATATGACGCTTGCTTTGCATACTGCAGATCAAGGGTACCGACGCCATTTGGGGCGCTCGCAATACTTGCCCGCAGTACTCATAGACGAGAGCCGATCCCTCGTGATTCCGCCCCATCTCATATCATCACCCGTCATCCTGAGTTTGATTTTCGTGAGGTGTGTTCATTTTCTTTATTACAGACACGGGTAGGCCTGGCCCCGTCCCGACCATCTTACGTATTCTTAGAGGTTTACAGATTGTGTATATATATCTCCTCGTGGTTAGTTGTGCCTATTGCAGTAGGGCCGTGCGTTGTTTAGTTGTTTAGTGTTGTTGGATTGTGTTGGTCAGGTGGGGCCGTATTCGTATAGTAGTGGTGACCTTGCCGCCGTTATGATGTTCGTATTCATTATATTGAGTTAGAGATAACTAAGACAGCATGGTGGCCTTGTCGGCTCGCATAGGTTTCCTATACAGAATGATTCTCGCAGGCCGATGTTACGCATGTGTGGCTATAGCCCAGCCGGCCGAGGTCAGATGCCATGCCTTATATAGTCTGATTCCATGAAACCGAGTTAGAGCTACTTGTGCACTGGGATGTGCTTTTGCTACAGTAGTCTAGCAATCCAAGCAGTCCTAATAGGGCACCAGTGCCGCCATACTCTGCGGGGCGTGACAAACTTGGTATCAGAGCAGTCGTGTCCCAGGAGTTTGCAAGCCGTGCTAAGTAAAGTCTTATCTATGGATGTTGTGCACCATATACTATAGGAAGGAGGTCATAAGGCATAATAGGATGGTTACTCTTTCTTCATATTCATTGCCATAGAACAAGACAGTGATAGGGTCGAGTTCTTAAACTTACCATATTCTTTGAATACGATACAAGCCGACTAAATATATCCTATTCCGGTGCGTAAGATCAAAGATAGCAAACAGAGAGGTACCAACCGCCATAAGGTAAATACAAGAATAGGAGGCTAAGACAAGGGACTCCTGTCGTGATACCTTTTATCGCACTATCCCTAGTATGTCGATAACTTCAGATAGGAAGTTATAAGCATAACGTATAAATGAGTTGATTTATTTGTTAGATATATAAGATCCGATTAAGATAATAGACAATATTAGATTATCAGATAAGTGTGAGAAAGAGAGGGAAATGCGGGATTCCCACCTCCATCCTTTCGCATGTGGTACGCTTCCATGTCTTGCTTTTGCAATAAGAAAAGGGTATTCCTAGCTCTTTATTTTGATTCTAGTACGCAAAGGGCATAAGAATTGAGGCGAGGTTGCCTAAAGCAATCAGTAAGTGAAGACGGATTGCTGATTCCAGAAAGTGCTAGAAAGTGTAAGAGCCCCTATGATTACGTGTTGTGCGACCCTCACGAGACAAGTCGAAGAGCAAGTAAGACTACTAGCTTACCCAAAGTGGGGGTAGAAGATCCACGCTGATGGACTTCCAGTAATAGCCGTTCCGATTCGAAAAAGGCCAAGTCCGTCATAACACGCTGCACAATAAAGAAGTGATATACCCGCAAGATAATAGTTATGATTTTCGGCCGGGTTGTGATACCTAAAGGTAGGGAGGTCAGTGGGACCAGATGGGCTCCAATCGCAAGCTAGAAGATGATGTTTCAGACTGACCAAGAACCTTATTAATGTAAGGTGCACGTTGAATCCCGCAGCTCCACTTAAGCAAGATAAGGGGAAGAAGCAAGAGTACTGCATTTTGAGGGAAAATTAGAATCACCTACGTATTGAGAGAATATCGTGTATGAAGGACTAAGTCTGACCGACAATTAAAGACAGAAGATTGAGTTTAGAATGTTGCGTGACGTCCGCCACTGAGAAGGTAAGAGGGTGCCAACCCTGAGACTTTAAACTAGTGTGGCCTAGAGGCAAGGTTCAACAGACAAATACCCGCCCTTAATGTAGTGCTGCGGCGCCACAAGGTGCGGATGTTGACCCCACATTGTAAGAGGGCGAAATTCTAACAGCGACATTATAGCTAAAGTGCATGTGTTTGTTGCTTCCTAATGGGACTAAAACTCCAAGGAAATGGGTACAAGAGGACAGAGATATCATTAGACTGCATAAGCAAAAAGATATCATGTATGGTATGAAATTCAGTAAAGTATGTCGTAGATTACGTGACATTACAAAAATTCAAGACGTATTGTACGTAGTTGTTGATATATATATATACGTATATCAAAGATGCCGCGAGTAGATGGCCATAAGGGTTACAGCCAAAGATTCTCGGTTAGCCGCTAGGAAATATATACATTGCATCAGCAGTGACCTCGCCAAAAGGGGGCAGTTAAGTGTGATTCACGATGAAGCCATAGAAACTTTCTCGTTCTCGCTTATTGAGTTAACGCACTTATATGCTTGTTGCCGTACTCCAGACTTCAGAGCTTACAAGAGTTAGTAGCCCGAATCAGTGGTTAGATGATACATGCTAGCTAGGACGGCTCCAGAACGACTCACCGGCGCCCGTATTAGCAGTGGAAGCCTCCTAAAGATCGCTAGCATGTGTAAGAACCACTAGAGGCCGAACAGGCATACCTGAGAGGTTAGCAATACCTGCATTCTTCCAAGATGTTAAGTGGTCGTACATCATTTTACCAAAATTTGTAGGTGAGAGTCGGCCTTATCAACCTAGCAAAGCTATTATGTGGAACACCCCATAAGTCGGCTAGCTGTCCTGGCTAGACAAACCCGTGGGTACCAAGAAAGGGTCCACATCAAAAGAGTCATGATAGACTAGTACTTTAGCCGCTCCTCATAAGATATCTGATACGTGAGCCCTAGCAGTGGCGCCGCCTTTATAGAATGGCTCATAAGACCGTAGAATTTCCCTAAAATGTAGCAAAGATAGATCCGAGTGGATAGAACTGACATATGAATTGGTAGTACTGCTGCTAGCATAAGTGTTTACTAAGACAAGGAAATCGTTAGGTTCCCTATGAAGATCTGCCAGTGGACGGATCGCCTGAGAGAAATATGACTAAGCCCAAATGCCAGCTTGTTCAATTAAAAGAACAAAGCAAGCTAGCTATCCATAACTATGCAATTATGCATGAGCCGCTTGTCCGAGCAGGCCATTTAGAGCATTGTTAGACTACTTCAACATTCGGGTCCTTCACCACCATTCGCTATTCAAATTGATTATTAGAGATCATGATCACTATCGTGATCCTTCCGGACAAATACATGCACATGGTGTGCGGATACTATACATTATCCCAAGAAAGGAGTGCAGATAGCATGTGGGCCATAAGGCCGTATAAGCTCTAGCTATACAGAGATTACTTGTCAGTTTCTCTGGTATGATAAATCAATAGGATCATCAATTACATGCCAATTTCTAAAGGTGAATCTCGTCGAATTTAGTAGTCTTTTTGGTCACATTGTGCTCTGAGGTTGGTATACGTATAGATACGTAAAATAGAAGCAAGTGAAAACATGGCCCAGACTACCACTGACCAAGGCACGTAGCCTCTCGCGGTTAGCCGGCACATGTATGTGTGAAGGATTTCTTCACTTTTGCAAGACTTTGACTAAACCGACGTGGAAGAAAGAAAGTCTCCAAAAAGAGATCAAGCATGCGAGCGTAGCTTTCTGTAACCGAGGATGGAGTGTTGAGATATAAAGATCAGCCTCTTTGCGCCTGCATGTTGCAAAACTTCGCTAGTAGATTATGGGAAAGGTAAACTATGCTCGTCATTCCCTCCATCCAGTTCAACTAAAATGCTCATCATATGAAAGAAATCTACCCAGAAATGAATGAAGAGGGAAGGCACTGCAGCCTAGTGCCCTAACCGCCAGCTAGCAAAAGTGAAAACCCCAAAACCAAGCAGATTGACCCAAGACATAACTGTGCCTCTTGGAAATGGGAAGCAGTAAATATGATTTTGTAGCACGATTACCCGTACTGCATATGTAAATGACTCGATTTGGGTAATTAAGCGACAGATTGACAAAATCAGCCCATTTTCTGCGCAAGGGCTACTTTCTTCGCCGAAGATTATGCCGAGTTGTATATCGTAGAAATAGTCGACTGCACGGTGTTCCAAAGATTCATTATATCTCGGATGTAGGGCGAATTTGCGCCAATTTTTGCACTATTTCAGAGAGGCCGGGAACACAGATTAACCTTGAGCAATGTTTTTCATCCTGCATGGATGGGCAAAAGGTAACGTACTATCTGGATGCCTGAAGATATGTTACGGGCGTGTGTGTTGACTTTGGAGGTAGGGCCGATGAACACTCATCACTTCTATTGAGATTGCGTATAACAATAGTTATCAATTAACTATCCAGATGGCGCCCTTGAGGCATTATATGGGCGAAAATGTGCCATCAGTTTGGCTGGCGTTTGAAGTGAGCCGCGCGATTGGGCCATACATCATCTAATGTAGGAGAAGATAAAGCGTATCGAGAATGCCTACCGACCGTACGAGCCGCCGTAAATCATATGCCGATGTGCTGGCAGACCCGGGAATTTGATGTGAATGATCGGGTATTTCTCTCAAGGTTTCTTCGATGAAAGGCTGATGAGATTCGTAAAAGCAGGTAAGCTCACCCGGTCTCGTTGGGCATTATCGTATTCGTCAAGAATAGGCCATGGCATATGAGTTGAACTGCTCTGCACTTGTGAACTGCTCATCCGCTTTTCATGTATCTATGCTAAGGAAGTGCATCTGAGACCCATCCAGAGCGTACCCCCTACCTGTGATGCTGTGTTACATAAGAGATGGCCTATGAAGAAATTCAAGAATTATCTTAGACAGACGAGCCTGTAGATTGAGAACCAAAGATATTGCGTTCCGTCAAGGTACTGCGGGCGTAATGTAAAACCGAGGAGGAGATGACTTGGGAGGTGAGGAAGATATGAAAACCAGATATCCTCACTTATTTCAAGCCTAGTCAGTCAAGAGGTAAGTTAGTATTGTTATTTTATGCAGTGCCTTATAGTATATGTATAAATGAGATAATCAATTTCAATCTTTCATGTGAGGAATACTATAGTATTGTGTGGAGTACCCTATTGGACTTTTTCGCATTTCAGTGCTTTTTTTGGGATAAGCAGTCCATATTGCTGTGGGAAACTCGCCAAAATCTTTCTAGAAATAAGTTGAGTAAGTTGGGAATTCCTATAGATAGAAGTTTACATTTGAGGACGAATGTTCTTAAGGGGGGGAGAATGTTACACCCCGTAAATTCTTAACATGTAGATGGCCTATTCGCATGTTGGTTAAGAGTTTTAGAATGCCATACATGCTAGAAAAAGGCCCGAAAGATCGTACAACGCTAAGCGGCGCGTCGCAAGGCAAAATGCGACTTTGGTTTTTCATTAAACTTTAATGCGACTTCGGTTTTTCACAGTTTCTTATAATTGGAAAACAGAGGGTAAGGTAGAGAAAGAGAACGAGGGTTATTTGATAATTTCTTCCGATTACGCTCGGTCAAACGCGTTCCAAACTCGAATTAATCTCATATACCGAGGTATTTAGCAAGAAGGAGCATTCCTACTGGATTTAGTTTCAGAAATTCCGGCCGCGAATCGTCGTGCTACCTAGCCAAGGTAAGTGAAATTTCTCCAAATTAGTGTCAATATACTCCTAGCTCTAAAGTGAGTATTTCTCCCTCTCCGGACTTTCTGAGAAATAGCGAGTTTTCACCGTTTTTTGATAAACCAAAGTTTGAGCTATATATATATATATATCGAAAGTGATGTTTTCTTCGTAATATTCGTATTTAGTTCTAATTGATATATATATATGAATGCTGCTTGGGAGAAAGAAGCCGGAGTATGACCGAGCTTCACTAAGTAATGTAAAATCTAAAGCGAAGGTATGTAAAGCTAATTTCCTTCTAGTTAGTAATCCAAAGATGCTAGCTAGCGTGAATATATAGAAGAAAGAATCTAAGCCGCAATTGAGTCCAAGAGAGTTTAGCAAGCGTGTTTTAACTATTTAGCAAGCATGTTATAATATTATGATATATGTTTAGAATAAAAGTTAGTAAAGTGGTCATCGTGGCGCTCGATAATATCCCACATACAAAAGATAGTCGCACGCCGATAATATTCGTATACAAAAGAGATAAACCCAAAAACTAATGATGATATCCCAAATACGCATAATTCAGATGAGAACTTAAGATAACATAGAAAAGAGTTCGAATGAGAAATCGTAATAGATAGTATTTTCAGCTCAAACATGCTTGCTATATGTGATTATTGATTGTTGAGACTTGTTTGTGTTATGAGGGCAACCCTTGCTGGCCCTCGCCGCCCGGGTTGGTAATCGTGGCCGACCCACCGTGAGGGTGGGGATACCGCCACTCCAAGGGAGTGGCATGCCGTGCGCAGTAGGACGAAGATGGGAATGAGCATTTCATATCGCATCGACAAGATAGCAGCATAGCTTACCCTGTTGTGCGCTTGCGCCTGTGTGAACAGACATGATATGCATACACCGCTACGCTTATAATTTACGACAGAGTCCTCCGGCTCAAACACAAATATTTATATCAAAGGCCATAGCCCGAGTTGGAGACCTGGTGGTGCTTCTAGAGAAGCTCGTAGTTAGTAGACGAGTGGAGTGACTTATTTTGGATGGTTTTGACCCTGTAGGGTATATAGATTGTTTGTTGGCTGGCACCTTCCGGCTTATGGGCCGGTATTGGTCCTTGCTTGTTAAGTATATATATATATATGTTATTTATTAGCTAATAGACAGCTAGAGGTCAATGCCGATGTGCATGCTCCTCCGCCTTATTCTTAGTACGTAGTGCCCTGCTTCCGTATTCTATCGCCCGCATGCTTCTGTGACACTTCCCAATGCCTGAGTTACTAGTTATGTTGTTTATATTCAAATATGATCAGTTTGCTTTGCATACTCGCACTGGGCGGGTACCGACACCCGTTTGGGGCGCCGCATTACTTTCCTTCGCAGTACTCATAGACGAGGAGTCGATCCTCGTGATTCCAGCCTAAAATTTACATAGAGTCATCATCTCCCCACACCGGCTTGATATTCAATGAGGTGTAGTTCATTTTCTTTTGTTGTATATCACGTGTGTCGAGGCCCCGTCCCCGACCATCTTAATAGTATTCTTAGAGGCTGCGATTGTGTATATATATCTCGCGGTTAGTTGTAGCCGGGGCCAAATGTTTAGCCGTTTAGTGTTGTTGATTGTGTTGGCCGTGTGGGGCCGTATTCGGATAGTAGTGGTGACCTTGCCGGTCACGTGAGATGTTCAAAAGAGATTTATTATATTGAGTTAGCGATAATTAGAAAGCATGGTGGCCTTGTCACCCGCATAGGTTTCCCTATATGAGAGAATGATTCTCGTTAGGGGCTGATACATAGCACATGTTACAGTACAGGTGGCTATAGGCCCAGTCGGCCGGAGGCTGTATTTACAGCCGTTATATAGCCCGTTGATTCCATGAAACTGAGTTAGAGCCAGCCAGACACCAGATGTGCTTAGGCACAATAGTCTAGCAGTCCAGGTCCTAATAGGGCACTAGGTGCCAGTCATACCCCCCAAAGCGGGGCGTGACACTATCCCAGCAACTCATTAGTTTAGTAGAGGCTTTCAGACATGTGTAATAAGATTCAGTATATGTATTAAAGTTTTGTTAGATTATGTCTTTAAGTTTTGAATTTGACTCCTTATAGTAGCTTCCGCTCGGTTATGTTTTTATTAGCTATTTATATGGGTAAGTGTTATGCTATGATTTTGACATAGGTCGACTTGGATCCTTTTCGGGTTCCTTGTCCCGTGTTACGGCTAGGGTGTAAACTAGGATCGTGATAGAAGAGCAGGAATAGGCCATTCAGGAGTGATAGAGAGAGGGAAATGATCATGAAGGACCACCTACCTAAGAACTATAAGTAGCCACCTAAGGAAGTGGAATGGATAGAGGAGTAATGGGCAAGGGACGTGAAAGGAAGGAACTGTATTCAGTGAATGATGGTTGTCAGACTTTGGGCAGGAAAAGGAGTAATGATGCACATTTTGCCCCTTTTTTTAAAAAACAAATGCAATCACACTCAGTAGGTGAAAAGAGGGTATGGAAAAAGTTCAAGTGAAGAGAGGTTGTAGTTCCATCAATAACTTCAACATATATGAAGGAAAACGGGTACATACCATTTGACCGTCAAGAGAACAGGTCATCATTTCTATCTTTCTTATACATGGTCCGATCTGCAACAACATAGAAAGTAGGGGTCACATCATCCCTACCTGTACCCACATTGTAGCTTTCCTGAGGTGTGATCCTAATAAAAGGAACAAGACTGAATTAAAATTCAAAATGCAAAATACCAAATGAGCATAAGAATAAATAGTTTTCTAGTCAAAAGTGAGAAAAAGGAAAATCAAGAGGCACATATTTAGGTGAGTTTGATAAGGCCAAGTTCCACACAAATTTTTTTAAAAAGCTTCTCTTCCCAGGGCCTTGGTGAATATATCAGCCACCTGATCCTTAGTCTTGCAGAATTCCATCAGAATATTTCCTTTTTCAACATTATCTCTCAGGAAATGATGACGCACATCAATATGCTTTGGTTTTTTGTGGTGGATCGGGTTCTTTGTCATGTTTGTGGAACTGACATTATCACATAGAATAGGAATTGTATCCATTTGGATTCCATAATCTTTAAATTACTATTTGATCCATAATACTTGAGCACAATATGATACAGCTGCTACATACTCAGCTTCTGCTGTAGATAGAGCCACTAAATTTTGCTTCTTGGTTGCCCAAGATATCAAACATGGTCCCAAGAAATGTTCCATTCCAGATGTGTTTTTCTTGTTGACCAAGAATCCAGTGTAGTCTACATCTGCATAACCAATGAGTTTGAAAGATTCACAGATCAGATACCAATGAACCAGGTCCATTGATCCTTTAAGGTACCTCAGAATGCATTTAACTGCTTTCAAGTGAGATTCCTTTGGATTTGTTTGGAATCTTGAACATAAGCCCACACTGAACACAATGTCTGGTTTGCTTGCTGTCAAATACAATAGAGACCCTATCATTCCTTTGTACTTGGTCTCCTCAACTCTTGGACCAGGTTCATCAACATCTAGTCGAGTAGTAGTTGCAATGGGAGTATCATTTACTTTGGAGTTCTTCATGTCATACTTGATCAACAATTCCTTGATGTACTTCTGCTAATGGATTGAGGTTCCTTCTTTGGTTTGCTTGATCAGTAGTCCTAGAAAGTAGTTCAACTCTCTCATCAGCTCATTTGTTCATAAGTTTTGCATTCATCAAATAGAACCTGGTCTGTGGCACCAAAAATTATGCCATCGACATAAACCTGTACAATAAGAATGTTTTTTCCTTGTCTTCTTTGAAACAGGGTTTTGTCGACCTTCGCCCTGCTGTACCCATGAGCCAAGAGAAAATTTGAGAGTTTGTTGTACCAATCTCTTAGGGCTTGTTTAATTCCGTACAAGGACTTATTTAACTTGTACACATGGTCGGGAAACTCGTGATCCTTAAAACCTGGAGGCTGCTTCACATATACTTCTTCCTACAAAAGACCATTTAAGAAGGCACTCTTAACATCCATTTTAAACAATTTGAATCTCATATCGGTGGCATAGCAATGAGTATTCTTATGGATTCTATCTGTGCTGTAGGAGAAAACGTCTCATCATAATCAATGCCCTCTTCTTGATTGTACCCTTGGACTACCAACCTACCTTTATTCCTGACAATGATCCCCTGATCGTCAAGATTGGTCCTGAATACCCATTCAATTTCTATAACTATTCTATCGTTAGGACAAGGAACCAGGTTCCACACGTTGCTCCACTCAAATTGTCTTAGTTTTTCTTGCATAGCTATGATACAGTCTACATCCAGCGAGGCCTATTTGATATTTTTTTGGCTCAATCATGGATAAGTAGGCTGAAAAAGCACACATGTTTCTTAACCTGGACCGGGCCGGTATACCAGTATCCAATGGAGAAAGTATATTATGAACTGGATGAGATCTTTTATGCTTCCAATGTCCTGCTTGTAGCTCTTGCTGTTCTATTGCCTTAGAGGAACCAGGTGCATCTCCTGAAGAGTTTTGATTGGTTATGGGTTCTGGTGCTTCAATGGTGTCACTTTGTGCCACATTAGGACTGCCTCCTTGTTCAGTTGGTTGTGCTATGTTAAATATATCATCATGAGTAACTTCATCTTGTGTAACTGGTTCCCCCTCAAGGTTTGTAGTCGGTGCCATACCAATATCCTCTATGTCCTCCTGTGTACTTCCATTGTACGCTTCCTTTTGTTCATCAAAGGTTACATGAACGCTTTCCTCAACACAGTTTGTTCTTTTATTTAGGACTTTGTAAGCCTTACTGTGTGAAGAGTGGCCAAGGAAGATTCCTTCATCACTCCTAGCGTCGAACTTTGCCAATGCGTCCTTGCCAATGTTATGAACAAAGAACTTGCAACTGAATGCCCTAAGATGGGTCAAATTTGGCTTTCTTCCCTTTAGCAGTTCATAAGGAGTTTTGTGTAGTAGTCGTCTGATCATACACCTATTAATCAGGTAACAAGCTGTGTTCATTTCCTCAGCCTAATATCTTTGAGGTATTCCACTGTCACGCCCCACCTTGGGAGGCATGACTGGCACCTGGTGCCCTACTAGGATCCGAACTGACTAAGCTAAGCTGTGCACACTTACTTCTCAATTAAAGAAAACAACGGGCTATATCTCGGCTGTAAATACAACCCCGGCCGACAAGGCCTTATAGCCAGCCACCTGTAAAAGAAAACCAGCAAACCAGAAACAGGCAACAAAAGGGAATCCTATGTAGGTCGACAAGACCACCATGATGTCTAATTGTGACTGTAAAGTAAAACTAGTGCTAAGCTAAACTATGGCCAACAAAGCCGCTAATCTGTCAGATAAACAAGGCCCCACACAGCCAACACGTAAACTAAAGCACATATAGGCCCCACACGATCAGTAACAGCTAACCACAGGAAAATAGAAACAATCTGCAAGCCTCTAGGAGTAATATGATGGTCGGGATAGGGCCCCGACCTACCCATGAACTGCACAATCAAAAGAAGTAAACCTTCTATCTACAAGCTCCGGAAGAAAGGAGCTAACTGCTCTGGTGATGATGGCTGAAAGCTATGAAAGACTTGCTCCTCGTCTAGCCGTACCTGCAGGAAAGTAATGCAGCGCCCTAGAAAGGGCGTCAGTACAATATGTACTGAATATGTAAGGCGATAACTGTATATGACTAAAATAAAGAAATAGAACTGAGAACACTGAAATGAAGGGGTATAGATCATACCTGAGTAATAGAGCTTCTTACTATCTAATTTTATTAATAACTAAAGCAAACAAAAACCTTACCTGGCCTCCATAAGCCGGAAGGTGCAACCAACATAGAATAACCCACCTGGGCCCCCCATAAGCCCTAGTGACTACACTTCAGTCTATATACCCCTATCAAGGTCACACTGAGTCAACTAATAATTATTGTTGCCTTACCGGCCCCCTAGATCTGCAATTGAGCCCGCTCGGCCCCTGATTGTAGCTGTATTTGAGTCCAGTGGACTCTTGATATCTGCACCTCGGGCACCAGGCTCAATGGGGGTGTGTAAAGCCAACCACGACATAGGAGGACCTGGTACCCCATCTTCGTCCCTGATGGATGGCATACCGCTCCGTAGAGTGATGTCATCTCGCCCCTGGCATGCATCGACACAGCTAATAACCCTGGGGTCGGTCATGAAGGCTATACAGGTATAATCTATCCCAAACTAACATGGAATACACTTCTCAGGTAATAACAATAACTAATCATAATAGACATGCTTCTGGTACTCTTACTGGGATTCAAAATGAGTTATCATGCTAACAAAACTAACTTGCTGAAGGAAACTGTCTTAACATACCTTGTTCGCCGATTACTGATTAACTGGATAGTTTCAGTTCGTATTCAACTGCTCTTTTCAACTGAAATCGTATTACTGGGGGGGGGGGGAATAACTAATTTCAGTACTAAATTCGATAAGAACGATAACTTTATAAACATATTAACTATATTTCAACTTAACGTAACACGGTTGAAAACTCGTAGTTTCTCGAAAGTCCAGAAGGAAGAAATGCTTACTTTAAGCCTGTGATCGTATTGACACTAGTTTGGAGCAATTCCAACAATTTTTCTCGGCGGAGTTATGATTTGTCGGGAAAATTTCGTGAAAATAACTCTGTAGCGAAGCTCCTTGCAGCCTTAAAATTCAATACCCGAAGTTAATTTGAATTTGGCAGCGTTCTGTGGTGTAAACGAATGAATTTTAACTTGTTTTCATCGTACTCTCACTACTTTGGCCGTTTATATATATGAAGTATAACTTAAAATCAAAGGATGGAACAAATATATACTTGAGGCGATGGACAGGGGTCCATGGCACAGACCCTGTCGCGCCAATTTACGGGCGTGCCACGGAGCCCATCGCAGAGGGAATGGTCCCTACCATGCTACCCCTTTGGGCAGCTGGCTCGGCCTCCTCCCGTGCGGTCCCAACTCCGTGCTCGTCCGACCTTTCCCCGGGCCCCTTTCTCATACGTATTACACTCTAAAACTCTTAACCAATGTACGAATAGGCCATCTAAACATTAGAAACTTATGGGGTGTAACATCCTTCCCCCCTTAGAAACATTCGTCCTCAAATGTTTTACTTTAGCTTATAGATACCTTAACTCTTGCAACTACTTATTCTGGAAAACTTTCGGCAGAGTCTCCCCTGTAATATGGACTATCCAAAAATCCTGAAATGCAGAAAAGTCCAGTACAAGCACTTCATACAACACTATCATAACTATTTCACAATAAAGTTGGAGTCAATTGAGCAATATATATAACACAAATCATGAAACAGTGACTGGATCAATAACTTACCTTAACTGTATAGTCTGGACTAAGCCTGGAACAAATGAGGATATGTGGATTTTATGTCGTCCTAAGCCTCCCAAGTCATTTCCTCTCTATTCTTATTTCTCCACAGTACTTTAACAGAGGCAACATCTTTAGTCCTCAACCTGGAAACCCGTCGATCTAATATAGCTACTGGAACCTCTTCATAGGCTAATTCCTCAATTACTTGGACATCCTCAGCTGGCACAACTCGGGAAGGATCCCCTATACACTTTCGTAACATCGATACATGAAAGACTGGATGAATGGAATCCAACTCTAAAGGTAAATCTAGCTCGTATACCACCTGGCCTATTCTCCAGAGTATTCGATACAGTCCAATAAACCTCGGGCTGAGCTTACCCTTTTTGCCAAACCTCAGTACGCCCTTCATTGGCAAGATTTTTAGGAATATCCAGTCACCTACACTGAACTCCAGATTTCTACATTGTACATCAGCATAAGATTTCTGGCGACTTTGAGTTGTCAGCAGATGTTCTCTGATAAATTTTACTTTCTCTTTTGAATGGTGAATTATATCCGGCCCATGTAACTCTAATTCTCCAACCTCAAACCAACCAACTGGGGACCTACATTTCCGCCCGTCTAAAGCCTCATAAGGCACCATCTGAATCACTGAATGGTAACTGTTATTGTAAGAAAACTCAATCAAGGTTAAATGTTCCTCCCAACTGCCTCCGAAGTCTAGCACACATGCCCATAACATATCTTCGAGCGTTTGAATTGTACGTTCCGCCTGCCCATCTGTCTGAGGGTGGAATGTCGTACTCAGATTAACCTGGGTTCCCAAACCTCTCTGGAAAGACTGCCAGAACCTAGCTGTAAATTGTTTTCCCCTATTAGAAATGATAGATAATGGGACACCATGTAATATGACTACCTCCTTGATATAGAGCTCGGCATAATCCTCCGCTGAGAAAGTGGTCCTGACTGGCAGAAAGTGAGCTGATTTCGTCTTCGGTTACCTTGAAATCTGATACTTCCCCTCGCTGAACCTTATCTCTGAGATGAACCAGGTTAGGGTCTTCGTATTGTCGTTCCTTCACTTCCATAACTAATGATGATACTGCTGTATTCTGAATTACTGCTCCACTATCTCCTGAATCTACTATACGGACAACTAATTTAGCTAACTGATGCAACTCTCGAGCTAGTTCCCGTTGTTCTGGCTTCAGGTGTACTAAACTCCCCATGGATTTACGGCTGAGGGCATCTGCTACAACATTGGCTTTCCTTGGATGGCATAAAATATTCACATCATAGTATTTCAACAGTTCTAACCAGCGACGCTGCCACAGATTCAACTCTTTCTGTGTGAAAATGTATTGGAGACTCTTATGATCAGTGAAAATATCTACATGAACGCCATATAGATAGTCCCTCCATATTTTCAAGGCCTGAATTACCGCGGCCAATTCCAGATCATGGGTAGGGTAGTTCTTCTCATGTTCCTCAGTTTTCTGGAAGCGTAAGAGATTACTTTACCATGTTGCATCAGAACACACCCTAACCCGATGCCTAAAGCATCGCAGTATACTGCATAACCCTCTGATCCTTCCGGCAAGGCCAATACTGGTGCTGATGTCAGTCTGTTTTTCAACTCCTGAAAACTCTGCTCACATGCTTCAGTCCAGTGAAATTTAGCTGCTTTCTGGGTTAACTTGGTCAGAGGTGCTACTAAGGTGGAAAATCCTTCCACGAACCTCCTGTATTACTCGGCTAAACCCAGGAAATTGCGTACCTCAGTTGGAGTGGTAGGTCTAGTCCATGTTTGTACTGCTTCAATTTTCTGCGAGTCTACCTGAATGTCATCATCAGACATAATGTGGCCCAAAAAGGCGACGTAATTCAGCCAAAATTCACATTTAGAAAACTTTGCATGCAGCTAGCGATTCCTGAGAGTTTGGAGCACTGTTCATAGGTTATCCCGGTGATCTTCCTCTGAATGGGAATAAACCAGAATATCATCAATAAATACTATCACATACAGGTCCAGATACGACCTGAAGATGCTGTTCAAGTTCATGAACATTGCTGGAGTATTCGTCAGTCCGAAGGACATGACTAATAATTCAAAGTGGCCATACCTGGTTCTGAAAGCGGTTTTTGGAATATCCCTTTCACGAACCCTAACATGATGGTACCCGACCTTAAGTCAATTTTTGAGAAATACTTTCCCCCCACAACTGGTCAAAAAAGTCATCTATTCTGGGAAGCGGATACTTATTCTTGATAGTGACTTTATTCAGCTGCTGGTAATCTATACACATACGGAGGGAACCATCCTTCTTTCTCACAAACAGAACTGGTGCTCCCCATAGTGAAGTACTCATCTTGATGAAGCCCTTATCTAATAGATCTTTCAACTATTCCTTCAATTCTCTAAGCTCAGAAGGAGCCATTCGGTATGGAGGAATATATATGGGCAGAGTACCTGGTAATAAATCAATTGCAAAGTTGATTTCCCATTCTGGGGGAATGCCAGGAAGTTCATCTGGGAATACGTCTGGAAATTCATTAACTACTGGAATGGATTGAAGAGTCGGAGATTCTTCTTGAACATCCTGAACCCTGACAATGTGATAAATACATCCTTTCGCTATCAACTTTCTTGCCCGAAGATAGGAAATAAACCTACCCCTTTTGGCATGGCTGCACTACCTTTCCACTCCTGTACAACCTCCCCTGGGAAGTGGAATCGGGCAGTCTTGGTCCAACATTCAACATTGGCATAGCATGGCGCTAACCAATCCATACCCATAATTGCATCAAAATCAATCATTTCTAGTTCTATCAAGTCTGATAAAGTTTGACGACATACAACCTCTACTGTACATCCCTAGTAGACCCTCTTGGCTATGATAGTCACCGATGGGTGTAGATACTGAAAAAGGTCGTTCAAGTGATTCTGGCGTAATACCGAACTTTCGATCCACTAATGGGGTAACATAAGACAAGGTGGATCCTGGATCTATCAATACATAAACAGAATGAGAGCAAATGTCTAGCATACCTGTCACCACATCCGGCGATGACTCTGACTCCTGTCATCCTGGTAAAGCATAAGTGCGATCTGGACCGGTACCTGAGCTAGATGTCCCTGGTCTGCCCCGGCCTCTGCCGGGTGGATATGAGGGCCTACGCGCTGCTGGAGACGCTAGGGCACGTGACCCTACTGAAGATCTATCCTGTTGGTCCTGATCACTCTGACCCCTAGCTGGACAATCTCTCATCTGATGACCCTCTTTTCCACAGGTATAACATGCTGTGCAACCATACCTACATGCCCCATAGTGACGTTGACTGTAGATAGGGCAAAGTGGCACGGTGAATCTACTCTGCTCTACTCCTCTCTGTTGCTGTGGACCCGATGGTCGTGAGCTCTTGCCGGGTCCTGACTGCCCCCGATGACCAAATCCACTCCCTTGCTGCTGTTGTGGGGGTGGGGGTCTGGGTGGTCTACCTGAAATTGCGGCCTGGGTCCACCCTGGGACTCCACCTGCATATCATTAGGTCTGGCCCTACGGCGCTACTCCTGATCTTCCCTTCTTATCTCCCGTTGCCGTTGTCTGATCCCTTCAATATTCTGTGCAAATACGTGAACTCAGGCAATATCCATGTCCTCTCGCAAAGTGGCCGTAATAATGGTTTCCACATATTTTGTATTTAGCACCATAATAAATCGATGCACCCTAGTCGGTATGGTATCTACAAAAGCCAGTGCATATTGGGCCAAGGAGTCGAACCTCATAGCGTACTCCCGGAAACCCATCAACCCCTGCTTTAGATGTAGAAACTGATCAACCCGGGCCTATTGAATTTTCCGTTGTAGGTAATGATCTAGAAAAGCCTCTGAAAAGCTGGGCCAAGTCGGAGGGAAACATCTCTCCCTCGGGACCTCTCCCAACTCTCACACCATAGCACTGCGATGTCCCGTAGCCGGAATATCGCTAACTCGACTGACTCTGTAGGTGTGGCTGCATCACCCTAAAAATCCGCTGCATCTGATCTAAGAAATACTGAGGGTCCTCCTATCGGTCCGTCCCGGTAAATTGCGAGGGACTCAATGCGAGAAACTCTTGGACCCTCGAACTACGAGGCCCTCCTGAGGACTCTATAATTGTGGGCGTCGTCGGCTGACGCTGTGCAGCCATCATAAGAGCTAGCATAACAATAACACTCCTAACCTCCTGATCTGATGGTACTAGTATAGAGACTGCTGGAGGCGGTGTCGTCACATCTGCTTCTCCGAGCGGCTCCTGGCGTGGTGGAGAGTACTGGGGAGACCGAGATGAAGTCTCCCTGTCGCCCTCAGATCGGGCTGACTCTGACTGCGGCACCCTGCTAGTGCCTTCCCTTGCTGCAACATCCAATCTCCTACCAGTCGTGGGGTGTCGCGGGTCTGTCATTTCTCTGTAGATAAAAAAAATATGGTAAGCTTAGGCATTCAACCCTATATTGTATAGCTCTATAGCACGACTAGATAAGAATAAAGAGTAACGATCCTATCATGCCTCGAAGCCTCCTACCTATAGAATGTGGTGAACAACATATCCATAGAAAAGACTCTATTTAGCACGGCTTGCAGACTCCCTGGGATACGACCTGCTCTGATACCTAGTTTGTCACGCCCCACTTTGGGAGGCATGACTGGCACCTGGTGCCCTACTAGGATCTGAACTGACTAAGCTAAGTTGTGCACGCCTGGTGCAGGCTTACTTCTCTATTCAAGAAAACAACGGGCTATATCTCAGCTGTAAATACAACCCCCGGCCGACAAGGCCTTATAGCCACCTATAAAAGAAAACCAGCTAACCAAAAACAGGCAACAATAGGGAATCCTATGTGGGTCGACAAAACCACCATGATGTCTAGTTGTGACTGTAAAGTAAAACCAGTGCTAAGCTAAACTATGGCCGACAAGGCTGCTAATCTGTCAGCTCAACAAGGCCCCACACAGCTAACACGTAAACTAAAACACATATAGGCCCCACATAGCCAATAACAGCTAACCTTAGGGAAAGAGAAATAATCTGCAAGCCTTTAGGAGTAATATGATGGTCGGGACAGGGCCCCGACCTACATATGAACTGCACAATCAAAAGAAGTAAACCTTCTATCTACAAGCTCCGGAAGAAAGGAGCTAACTGCTCTGGTGATGCTGGATGAAAGCTATGAGGGATCTGCTCCTCGTCTATCCGTACCTGCAAGCAAGTAATGCAGCGCCTAGAAAGGGCGTCAGTGCAATATGTACTGAACGTGTAAGGCGATAACTGTATATGACTGAAATAAAGAAATAGAATTGAGAACAGTGAAATGAAGGGGTAGAGATCATACCTGAGTAATAGAGCTTCTTACCATCTAATTATATTAATAACTAAAGCAAACAAAAACCTTACCTGGCCCCCATAAGCCAGAAGGTGCAACCAACATAGAATAACCCACCTGGGGACCCCATAAGCCCTAGTGAGTACACTTCAGTCTATATACCCCTATCAAGGTCACACTGAGTCAACTAATAACTACCGCTACCCTATCGGCCCCCTGGGTCTGAAACTGAGCCCGCTTAGCCCCTGATTGTAGGTGTGTCTGAGTCTAGTGGACTCATGATATCTGCACCCCGAGCACCAGGCTCGAGGGGGTGTGTAAAGCCAACCACGGCATATAAGGATCTGGGACCCCATCTTCATCCCTAACGGATGGCATACTGCTTCGTAGAGCGACGTCATCTCGCCCCTGGCGGGCGTCGACACAGCTAATAACCCTGGGGTCGGTCATGAAGGCTATATAGGCATAATCCATCCCAAACTAACATGGAATACTGGTCTCAGCTAATAATAACAACTAATCATAATAGACATGCTTCTGATACTCTTACTGGGATTCAAACTGAGTTATCATGCTAAGAAAACTAACTTGCTGAAGGAAACTGCCTTAACATACCTCTTTCGCCGATTACTGATTAACTGGAGAGTTTTAGCTCGTATTCAGCTGCTCTTATCAACTGCAACTTATTACTTGGGGGAAAATAACTAATTTTTGTACTAAATTCGATAAGAACGATAACTTTATACATACATATTAACTATATTTCAACTTAACGGAACACGGTTGAAAACTCGTAGTTCCTCGAAAGTCCAGAAGGAAGAAATTCTTGCTTTAAGCCTGTGATTGTATTGACACTAGTTTGGAGAAATTTCAACAAATTTAGCTCAGCGGAGTTACGATTTGTCGGGCAAATTTCGTGAAAATAACTCCGTAGCGATGCTCCCTGCATCCTTAAACTTCAATACCCGAAGTTAATTCGAATTTGGGCAGCGTTCTGCAGCGTAAACAGATGAATTTTAACTTATTTTCGTCGTAGTCTCACAACTCTGGCCGTTTATATATATGAAGTATAACTTAAAATCAAAGGATGGAACATATATATACTTGAGGCGGTGCACAGGGGTCCGTGGCATGGACCATGTTGCGCCAATTTGGGGGCGTGCCACGGAGCCCATTGCGGAGGGCATGGTCCGTACCACGCTGCCCCTTTGGGCAGCTGGCCTGGCCTCCTCCCGCGCGATCCCGACTCCATGCTCGTCCGACCTTTCCCTGGGCCCCTTTCTCATACGTATTACACTCTAAAACTCTTAACCAATGTACGAATAGGCCGTCTAAACATTAAAAACTTATGGGATGTAACATTCACTAAGTATCAACATAGTTCTAGCCATATCCTCCAAGGTTCTGTTCTTTCTTTCCACTATCCCATTCTGTTGTGGAGATCTTGGGGCTGAGAAATTAATTCAAGAAATTTTGAGTTGTCAACTCAGTTTCGTGATCTGACCTAATGCTTACCAGTATATGATTTAGTTTCTTCTGAACCTTTTTGAAAAATATGGAGAATACATCAAATGTTTAATCTTTGGAGGCCAAGAACAATGTCCATGTGAATCTGGTATAGTCATCTACAATAACAAACACATATTGTTTGCCTCCTCTACTAGTTACTCTCATTAGACCACACAAGTCCATGTGAATAAGTTGCAGGCATCTGGTGGTGCTGACTACCTTCTTGGGTTTAAAAGACGATCTCACATATTTTCCTTTTGCGCAGGCATCAAAGATCAAAATGTTTTTGAACTTGGTATTAGGAAGACCAAGTACCAGTTCTTTTCCCACAAACTTGTTCAGATGAGAGAAGCTAGCATGACCCATGCGTCTGTGCCAGAGTAAAGAACTGTCTATTAATGCAATTAAGCAAGAAAGTTCCCCTCCACGGGATCCATAATATTTTCCTTGTACATATTTTTGTATCTCTACCCTTTGAGAATCAGGTTTCCTGTATTCAGACTAGTGACTTTGCAATCCACTGATGTAAATAAGACATAATTCCCCTTATCACATATTTGAGAGATACTCAGCAGATTATGTTTCAAGCCCCTCACGTGGTACACATTGTCAATTTCTTGTGACATTGACTTTCTAACCTTTCCTATTCCAACAATTTCACCTTTCTTTTCATTCCCAAAGGCTACATTTCCACCTTTGTGACTGGTAAGTAAGAGAAAGTTTTCCACTGTTCCCATCATATGCCTGGAGTATGCACTGTCCATATACCATGGTCCTTTCTTTGCTCTCACTTTCACCTACACATATAGCCAAAGGTTAGATTTGGGCATCCACACAAGCTTGGGTCTTTCATTTTTGAATGGATGAATTAAATCTCTTTTAGCCCAATGTGGAAAAATCATATTTCTATTGATTTTTAGGTTTTTCATTTTTATTTTGTTTTTTGTAGACATTAACCAAGGTTTAGCATATTCAAAAAATTTTTTGTGGCTCTTTGCTTGATTAAACACTATTCTTGTTAATGTCCTGTCAACCCATAGTGAGAGCAGAAATATATTGCAATTTAGGTTTGTCATTTGAGCTACATATGCCATCTTTATATGCTAATCCTTGTCTTTTGTTAGAGTGATTTTCATGCATAGAGATTAGAAATTCAGAAGATCTGGTCCATTTTAAGACTCTTTCCAGTTCAGCTTTATTTTTATTCAATGTCTTTTGAAGCTTCTGAACCTCAACACTCAAGGTTTGGGATTCTAAGGTGAGTTTCTTTATAATTTTCCCTTTTTCATGATTTTCTTTTAGTACCTCTACACACTCATCTGCCCATTTTAATAGCTCCTTTTTTTCTTCATCAAGTTTTTCATTATCTTGCTTCAGAGATGAAAATGCATTCATTATCTGTTCCTTTACAATGGACATAGTGTTTGACTCATCTATGAGAATGAGTGGCAATGATGCCAGTTTTTTTAGAATAGATTTTAATTTTTGAACTGAGTTCTAGAAAGCTTACCCCGCTCTTGTCATCTTCGATGTATGACTCCACATCATCCATTAGAGCTAACATATCTTCATCATCTGAGTCATCCATAGCCAAGAGAGAGCAATCATCTTGTTCAGTGGATTCTTTAGATTCATCACTTGAAGTGTCTCCCATAGCAGCTAAAGCTCGCTTCACTACACTGTACGCTTCTTTTGTGGTAAGTCTTCTATTAGGAATCTGAATTTAATCCTTCTTTCCTTAGATTTTTCATCCAAATTCCACTTGTGCTCTAACTCCCATTGAGGACATTCCTTCATGAAGTGACCATGTTTACCACATTTATGACAAATCAAATCTCGAAGATTTTTGTCGAACGATTTTGATGCATTCTTCTTTTGAGTATTAAATCCTTTCTTAATGATTCACTGAAATCTTCGAGTGAGCAGAGTCATGTTGTCGTCTTCGACCGTAGTCTTGAGGACTAGGTTATTTTCCTTATGAGAACTAGTGAGTTCCTCTTCTAGAGACTTCTTGAGTTCATAGGTTTTTAAGTTTCCTATCAAGTCATCCATAGTTAGAGTGTCGAGATCTCTTGCTTCAGAAATAGCTTCCACTTTGCTTTTCCAGGATTCAGGAAGAATGCTTAGAAGCTTCCTTGTCGTTTTGTTTGTGGTAATGACCTCACCTAGAGAACACATCTCATTGACAATAGATGAAAATATAGNAGAGTTATGGAATTGTTCAGAGAAATTTACACAAAGGCAGCTTGTCGTTTTGTTTGTGGTAATGACCTCACCTAGAGAACACATCTCATTGACAATAGATGAAAATATAGTGTGCATTTCATGAATAGAATCCCCCTCCTTCATCCTAAACAACTCATATTGACGATTTAGCATATCAATTTTAGACTCCTTCACTTGACTTGTTCCTTCATGAGAAGTCTGGAGAGCATCCCAAATTTTCTTTGCACTAGTATAAGATGAGATTCTATTGTATTCATCAGGACCAAGTCCGCACACTAGAATCTTCTTCGACTTTGCATTAATCTCAACTGCCAATTTTCCTTCTTTCCAGTACTCCAATCTTTCTTTTAGAATTTGTGTTTTTCCATCTTCAGCTAGTTTTGTGGGGATAGTAGGTCCATCCAACACTACATTCCGTAGGTTGTTGTCTTCACCTATGAGAAAATCCGTCATGTGATTTTTCCACCACCCATAATAGTGACCATTGAACAAGGGTGGTCTCGTGGTTGATTGTCCCTCCTGAGCCGTTGGTGGTGCTTCCATACTTCATTTTTCAAGGTATAAGCCTTTATTGAAAAATCCTACTCTGATACCCACTGAAATCACCACCAGCTATCTAAGATATTGAAATAGGTTCGATTTAATCACATGTGCAAGCAATAACAATACTAAACACAGATGTAACATGAAAAACCTTCTTTCTCAAGGGAGTAACAAAAACACGACTTTTCAAATAGGATTTTATTCAACTCACAAGCAGGTTTTAGACTACAACTTCGCAATCAAAGGGACTATCTGTAGTACCTCAAGACTTCACTAATTACCTCTAACTAGTGACACATTTCTCAACTCACAACCCGAGTTAGAAACTCACACCTAACCTGAGAACAATAATAAAAAGAACTCTCTATCTCTCGAAGTTCGACAATTGTATGAAAATCCTTTTTGCTATTATATGTGCTCAATTATCGCAGAAGAACTTTTCAACAACAAGACCCTATTTATATTTTCATTAACTGCCGCTGCTTGATTTCAACTTTCGTATGCCTTTTAGGTTTTTGGCTTGCAGAAGGAAAGTTAACATATACAAGCATGCTACTAATGGAAGTATGAATATATCCTTTCATAGTCATATGGATCAACTTTTAATAAATATAATGACAGAACATGAGAATATAAAGTTAATTTATAATTTCTCAAATATAATTTATTTCATAGGAAAGTTGTTTATTGATATGTAAAATTGTAGTCTTCAAACTTTTTACTTTTTGTTGTTGTTAGAAGTTCTCAAGTGTTTTTGTTCCCATAATTTTCAGAGATCATTACTATGTTCTATTGGGTATGAACTCTTCACACTTACTATTTGAAAAATGAAAAAAATTTAGGTTAGGATAAAAAAGATTAGTAAAGTTATTTGTCTCTCTTTCTCTATACTTTCTTTATCTAGAGAGGAATTGTTGTTCTTTTCTGGACTTTGATTCATCATTTAAAGAATAAATTATTAGTGTTGATATTGAATTATTTTTCCTTTGCTAAAATATGACAAGAAATATTAATAAAAATAATAATAATTTGAAACATGTCTATAGTGGATACTAAAAAATGAGCAGTGATAGGAGAAATTAGTCGACATAGAAACTACTTCTTAAGATGTTTCATATGATTAGTAAGAGTTGAAGGATAATTGATTTAATAACTCAAGAAAGGATAATAATTTTTGAAGAGTACACATATGAAAAAGAAATAAATG
>JACEIK010004357.1:80925-136167 GCA_018107945.1 Datura stramonium
CAAGGCGCTATGGGTACTCACCGTTTGTTAAAGTGTGAGTTAAGGGCGTGTGTTGAGTTTTAAAAAGAGTAAAGAAGATAAAAAGCTTAACAAATCTTACATGTTTTAATTTACAGGTTACATACTATATCTTGCTCTCATTTACTATTTGTAGCTTATTGAAATAATATTTTTGCCTTACATATCAGTAATTTGTTTTGTACTAACGTCCCTATTGCTTACGAGGAACTGCATTCCCTCCTGCGGGCCTAAATCGAGACCCAAATAGACCTCTCTAGTAGGAGGTGCAGAGTTCAACAGTTTTGATAAGCTCCAATTCTCGCTAGAGCTGAAGAGTTAGAGGTCCAACTTTATTTTTAAGTTTGTGTATAGCATAGAGTCGGGCCCTGTCCCTGTATGTCAACTAGACTACTCTCAGAGGCTGGTAGACATTTGTTAGTGTTTTCAATATGTGGTTGATTAATAGCCTTGCAAGCCTTCTGTTAAGTTATTTTACAATTCATAGCCTTGTCGGTTTGTTGCTTAGTAATGAGTTACTTGTGGCTTGTCAGCTTGTATATACATGTTTTAGGTTGCCAACTGCTTAAGGTATATCCTTTTTGTGATCTTATCATCTTATTCTTACATATGCTATCACATCACCTCGAAGCGAAGAGATCGCTCCCTCCACCACATCAACTCGGGAGAATAACTTACTTAAGCTATCAAAAATATTCTTCATTGCCTTTTTCACTGATTGCTAGATGAGCGCAAGCAGATTCTGAGCCAACTTTTTAAGTTGGTTGTCATGTGAGTAAGTCATCTTAAGAAGCTTTTAAAGTCCACTCAGCCTAGAGTATTAGGTGGTGGTGAAGACCTCTAGAGTGGTACCTCCTCAGAAACATGCTCCGACATCGCGAGGTTTTGCTCATTGAGGTCGGGAGCCATTAGGGCTTCATCGAGGTTATAGGTTGTGGATACTTCTGGAACATTCTAGGTTTGCAACCTTTTCCTTTTTCTCTTGGGAGAATATGTGTCCGTATTATTTGTCAATGCCAACCATACCAGTGGCACTGCTAGGCTTCTCATCTGAAAAGTATAAGAACCCCTCCCCGAGCACATAATAGGCTGATGGGAACAGGGTAAGGCATGGAAAGGCCTTGTTTCCAAGCTTTTCTCTTCATTTGGGTGGTGACCACTTTACCGAAGTTTATTGGAACTCTATACATGATACAAGTAATTAGGATGGTGGCTTTAATATGTATCTGCAGATCATTCTTGGAAGCATGAGGAGACAACACACAACTCTAGCCACAGTTTGGCTTCGAATTTGAGGTCTTTTCATGCAATTTCTCCTCCATTTGGTAGCCCAAAGAGGTCTACCATTGGCAATAATTTAGGCCACCCTTTGCAGTTGATTTTCTTTGTCAACCACCCTTGTTGCAAACTTGGTCCCTGTATCAATTTCATCACCCCAATAAATAGAATCAATGGCATTTGGGGTGATGTCTACTTTCACTACACGGACCATGACGGATAGAAGACAAGGGAACTCATCCACTTTCCCTTTGTGTTTCATTGAATCATGCCTTTCTTGATATGAGGCATAGAATTCTAGAACAAAGTTAGGGAAGAAGTTGGGTAGAGCATCTGTGAAAGTATGCCAATACCTCTCATCAAATTGTTTGTTGATGTTGGGAAAGTCTTCCCCCAACCCTACTAGATCAAAGCATATCTTTGGAGTGATTGACGGGCCTTGATATTTAAGGTGGTACTCCTTCATGTTTGGCACACAAAATATTATGACATCTCTTCTGGTGTGTCACGACCCGAACATAGACCCGGATCGTAACACGGAACAAGGAGCCCCTAGAGACTCCAAGTCGATCCATGGAATGAGCCTTCATCTAACTTCATATAATTTAAAGAGGGATTCTTAACATATGAAATAGCGGAAGAATAAACATAACAGAACATAGCATGATAAGCAGAACAGACTAAATATATTATAGTAGAGTACTACATGTAGTTTGAAAGCCTCTAACGTAATAGATGGGTTGATGGGACAACATCCCCAACTAACCCGACAAACTGAAACTAAAAGAACATCAATGTCTAAATCAATGGTCCTCGGAGAATGAGGACTCACCAACAAGATGGATGCTAAACTCCGAGACAAGCTAATGACGATGCTGGATTTGAAGATCGGAGCCTGTATCATAAAACGATACAGCATAGAGTATGCGGTCAGTACATGGAATGTACCGAGTATGCAGGGTAAGTAAAACAGACATTTTAAAATACATAATAGAAACTCGTAAGGGATCATAAGAGTGGGACAACTTGCTTATAACATAAATATCATACAATAACAGAAGGCTCAAGGTTTTCCCACAACATTCGTAAATCAGTTATAATCATACTCATGAGAGAAAAGCTTTATTAAACATGACTTGAGCCAAAATATATAAACATAATCATACATAAATCATGAGGAACAGTGGGAGATTCTTATAACCGACATACCCCATATGAGCACACATGGAGACAGACCTATAAATCCCTAGTAGGGAGGGTGTCTGTACCTTGCCAAGGGTAGAACTGTGAAGGGCGTGATATCATACATGAAAGGGCCCATTTGGGCAAAGGGGACAATCACAAAGGGAGGTTCCATCATGTCCTACGATGGAACCTAGTTCTGAGATTCAGGGAAAAACCTAGGCCCCAAACATACTCGGTGTTAAATACTACTCCAAAACATATATATTGCTCATAGTATAATATGCATGAGATTCATTGGCTAGTTAAATCATGATAATCATAAATGTTCTTGTAAATACGCGAACTAGCCATGAGGATGAGGCCCGTGAGTCGGCCAAAAACATAATTAGTAAATCATGGGATTCATGCATACTTATAGATCATGTTTAGACTTTGTAAATCATAAATTTATAATGGGCATTTGAATAAATTCATATTATAACTCATAAATCATGATGGGTTTATGAATATAAACAATTAAGGTAAAGATCATAACTCGATTCATCATAATGTTACACTCCGGAATTTTTTTTGATGATTATTTGATGGTTATATGTCATAATAAGGGGATTATGGGTTGTATGTTGTTCGTAGGTGAGGAGGGAAACATGTGCAAAGGGAAAAGCGACGAGTATGTGAAGTTTCTAAATAAGGGTCAACTTTAAATGGACATATCTCCAAATATATAATAATTCAGAGGTCCTATAGCCTATCAAATGAAATATATTTGAGTCCAGTTTACAGTAAAAAAAACCGCTCATCAATCGGAGTTCGGAGTAAAAAGTTATGCTCATTTGAAAACAGCACCGTAGGCTAGAAAAGCGCCCATGCGCGCGGGCGCCGAGACACGCAGGCAGCAGGCGCGCGTGCGCGAGGGCACGTCGCACGGGCGCCGCACGCGGGCACCGCCCAGCTTGCCTATATGAAGTAATTTTGAGCTAAAAAGATCATTTCTACTCCGTTTCACCTCTTTTTTAAAAACAAATTCGCAGAATTAAGAGCTTTATCAAATGGTGAAAAGATATCCCTGGTAAGAAACTTTACTCTTGTCTCTTTTGGGCTTTGAAAAGAGAACCTTGGAAGGAAGTCATGACTTGTTATTTTCTTGTGGTTGATTGTGGTATTGCTGCATTTTTAGATGATTGTAGGCAGAGGAAATAGTAGGAGTTTACTCCTACTTTAGCTGATAATATCTCTAAGAAAGGGTAAGTAATTCCCTTTTTGATTTCTTTAAGTTTATGAGGTTATAACTTGGAGAATGTTGTAGTATTGTGTTGGTGTTTCTTTGTGTGTTTTTGTGGCATGTTGCTGCCCAATTTTCATGGAACTTATGAAGTGGAAGTTGCTGTTGTTGGGCTTATAAATTGGACTTGGAATGATCTCAAGGAGTAAGATTGAAAGGAAGATTTCCGACAAATTTAGAGTCGACATTCCAAGGTATGTAAAGGCGTCCCTATTCTGATTTTCCAAGCACGAATCTTGTTGTTGATCGGGCCAATGTTCATATGTTTTTGTGTTCCTATTGAGGCATACACGATTCTTCCCAAAGTATTACAAATACTTCATAGAAGGCTTGAAGAGTTAAAAATGCTTGCAAGTGAACAAATGTGAAATGGAAGGCGTATTGTTTACGATTATTATTGTAGTTGTAAATTTAGTCTAAGTCCACCCAAGGTAGGCACCGTGAGCTGGTCCTTTATATTATTTCATGCATATGATATCAAATGTGTTCAAAATTCTTGTTGCCATGTGAAATTTGTAAAAAGGCAAGAAGACGACACGCAAACGAACTTAACGCTAGAAAATTTTTTTAAGCTAAATAAGGGTAAATGAGAACAAAGAAATGAAAAAATTCTTTAAGCAATAGTTGTCCACCCTCTGCAACATGTTATAGTTATATAAGGCCAATGTAGGGAGATTCCTTGATTTCTCTCCCTTTGTCTAACCGACAGAAGTAACGACTTTTCGAACAAACTGATAAGTTGAACTTGAAAGATGTAATCAATGTAAATTGTTGATATTTCTATGAAAAACAATCTTTTTTGGGTGGGTTATACACAGTTTGTTATTGCTAGGAATGTTATACGGAAATAAGTATATGTTTACAACTTCCTACGCTCAAGTTACACGCTAGGGTAACAGGAATTGTCTTTAGAGTGTCACTATAAATTTATTGTAACCCCCGTGCAATTCAACCTCCTAAGAGTCAAATAAGGCATTAAGTTGGGCCAAGTGATATAAATACGTTATGTGGTAATGATATAATGAGTATCAGGTGACCACCTTGTATAAATAAGCTAGAGCGAGATTTGTAAAATAGTAACTCAAGTTAAAGAGAAGCTCTCGCTATACCCCTAAACGCTTATGTTAAGTTATCGATTCTAAGTGTAGAAACTGTCTTCCATAACCGAAAGGCATCCAGTGAGCTCTTAATCCATTTATAATAATGTGAGCCGTAAGCTCCCTGCTAACTACAAAGCTGCGAAAGTCAATTCAGCATCATCCGAATTATGGTTATAAGTCTTACTTGCCTATAAGGCAAAAGACTCTGAGAGTTTGGCTTATGAATTCTCAAGTTGAACAAATCCAAATCTAGAATTCTTAAGTAATGTCTTCCAGTCATTGCTGGTGCTGAAGGTGTTATGCTAATCTAAGAAGTTTTCAAGAGATCATATTCGAGAAATCATGCTAATGTCCCCATCAAGTATTGAAGTTGCGTATAATGTACCCTAAAAACTCAAGTCTTCATATGTCTTTCCAAAAGAATAAAGTTTCGATGTATATGATTTTCATATTATAACATACAGTTGAATTTTTTTCAGTTATATTAAGGTGACGCATCTATGCTGTTTAGCTCTTGTTGAGTTACTATTTCAATTCCCTACTTAAGAGTGATTCTCCCATGTACCAATGTTCCTAATATTTAAGTAAGATAAGCACAAACTATGAAATGATCAAAGCGTGCTTAGAACTTCTAATCCCTAGTCACCCGGAGGTCACTCGCTAACTAAATACGAGTTTATATGTTATAAAGAAGTCTCATACGTTGTATGTCCTGTATCCAGCTTCAACTTACGTATATGTTAAGCGTAAGTGACACACTCCACGAGGTTATAAGTCCCATGTTTTCCTCGCAAATAAGGCAAATGAATTGGCAATCGCATGTGCTCATCAATGTGATAAGTTTGGCAATGAAGTTACAATGTATAGTTACCATATATAAAGGAAACCACCCTATGTGGCGTATATATGTAATTCCCAAGATGTCAAAGGATTGTATAGGAACAGGAATCTATGTGCTTGTACCTATGGGATACGTTAAATTGGTAAGACTATCTATAGGACATTCCTTGTGTTATTCTAAAATTCTTATGTTGGCTAAAACTCCCGAAGGTCCGTCGAGTTACTAAGTTGACATGTTTGTATATAATTTGACAACTTTACGTGATATATGTGCACATTTTCTAATTTTACATGGTATATGTGCTCACTTGTATTTATATGTTATGAAAGAGACTGATTACAACTACGTATTCAAGCATTTGTCATTTCAATGCTTCATGTGTTAAATTGACTGTATAAGATTTATGGGCTCCATTAATGATTATGATTAAGAATGTTTTAATTTTACCCTCGTTATTGCACCTACTGAGATGTTTTTATTTTACCCCCGGTATTACACCGGTAGGAGATGTTTTTATTTTACCTGTATTGCACTCGGGCCGGATATGTTTTTATTTACCCCGGTATTGCACCGGGTGGATATCTTTTTATTTTACACCGGTACGCACACCGGCCGGAGATATTTATTTACCTTTGATATGGAACATCGGCTGGAGATCTTTTTATTTTACCTGGGATGTTTCACCTGACTGGAGATATTTTTATTTTAATTCCCAATATGGCGCATCTAACCGAGATCTTTTTATTTTACCTGGCAGGTACACCGGGCCGGAGATATTTTTACGCATCTGTAAACATAGGTACACCCGTCGTATCAATTTTATATATGGATTTAATGTTGGTTGGTTGTTGGCATTACAATTATAGTTTCTTTCTTGCAAATTTTTAATTGCATTTTCATCTCATTATAGAGTTATTATCAGTTTCGTGCCTGTGATTTCAAAGTTATTACCATTCCTATTCCCGGCTCAGCTATCTTGAGTTTAGTTATGTTATAGTAATTTTATATCAATTACAGTTGCAGAAGTTCCGTGTTATATTTATCCTTTATATGTTTATGTGCTAGTTAGTTATTACAGGATTTGGGTATCTCATGGTTACGTCAAATTTCTCACATACCGTACAGTATATTTCATTCGTACCGACGTCCCCTTTACTGGGACCTGCGTTTGTGCCGCGCAGTGTGTAGAGGTGTGAGGATGGCCATTTGTGTAGCGCTCGTGAGATCAACAGATGGTTGTATGCTCCTTTCTTTCTTGAGATAGAGCGTAGTTATTTGTGCTTGAGTTTTGAGATGCAGCTATGGGTAGACGCAGCCCCGTTCCGACCACGCCGGCTTTTCTCCCTGTGAGGCTTTGTGGACGTTTAAAGGTGTAATTTCTGTGTTATTCAATTTGTAAGCCTCTTCGGTTTATTATTTCGGTTTAGCACACCAATTGCCTTGCTACATTTCATTGTTTACCCCGTATTGAGACCTTATAGGTACAGTTTATTCTTCGCTGATTATGACGGTGGCCTAGATGGCCTATGTGTTATAGCTAAAGATGCTCATATAGTTGGCTTCTCGATCAATCATGAATCGAAAGCGCTGCACCCTACCCTGCTGGGGCGGGATAGAATTGGTATCAAAGCCAAGTCGTATCCTAGGGAGTCCACAAATCGTGTCTAGTAGAGCCTTGCTTATGGGTATGTTGTGCACCATACTTGTAATCGAAGCTGGGCATTTAGGAGTTGTTTCACTTTGTCTATTAATAGATCGTGCTTAGAGCAAATATGTAAGAGGTGTGTTAAATCTATATCGTGCTTATGTTATAAAATTTGTCTGGAGTAAGGCAAATTGTTACGAGATTTATTGGAACTCGATTTTTTGAAAAGGGTCCTAATCGCCATCCCGCGATCCAAGAAATAGATTAGAGGCTCAAAGCGAGTTTCCCATTCCTCGTACTCCATAGTTCCTCCAAGTACCATCACAGGGGAGGGATCCAACCCCTCCCGTTGTTTCAAATTCGGTAGAGCTAAGAGTATGTAGAGTTATTGATCCATCAAAGATCTCGTTGTACCTTTCCGCTAAAAGCAAAGGTAAAAGAGCAACTTTAGGTTTGACATTGATTCTATACGTTAAGTGGTTAAGTTGTGTTCATTTGCTTTTTTTCCCCGTATATTTCCTAATGGTATGAATGGAAAAGTGGTATTGGAGTAAATCATAACTCCCATGGTAGTTTATTAATTTTCTTAGGGTTAGAAAAGTTGTCGATTATATGGTAGTAAAGTATGTCTATCATACGTCAAACAAATAGATGGGTTTAGCAATACTAATTTGGCCTTGGTTATATTTCGATTGTTTACCCCCGTGATTGTTGAGACCTTACGGGTCCAGCTTTATTCTTCGCCTTATTATGACAGGTGGCCTGGATGGCCTAAGTGTTATAGTGTTACGTATGTCATATAGCCGCTTCTCGATCAATCATGAATCGGAAGCGCTGCGCCTACCCCAGCTTTGGGCGTGACATCATAACATGCATAATAAGGCATAATTTAGTAGAAATTTGAAATCAACAAATTTATAATCAAAATAGTTATAAATATGATGTAAATCACGAAAATAATAACCCATTGATAACTTTAGAATTTCATAAGATTTAAGTTATAACCCCATATGATTTTTTTGAACAAACTTCATGAATTAGAGAGATTGAATGAGTGTGAAAAAATCACTCGAATCACCCTCATGGCCATCCGAAACCAACAAAGCTTTCCGAATCCAAACTCGAGCTCAACAACTCCCCGGGATTGTTGACTTGGTCAACCCTCAACTTCAAACCCTTCAAAATAAAAAAATCTCACCTAACCTTCATTGAAGTCATCTCGGAACGAGCACACCGCCTCCACAAATCATGAATGTAATAAAGATACGGAAAGGTTCAACCTAGGTAAATGGATCGACAATCACAAAATGACCATGGGGGGGTTGTTACACTTCCGTGCTTTGCTAATAACTCGGCTTCCCGAACTATATCCCAAGTGATTCATGGCGGGATAGGGAGTTATACTTTATGTACACACCTTAACCATCATTTCTACTGCATGGGAACATCCATAGGGTTTAGAGTAAGGGAACCATGAGCACGAATCGCTTAGAAAATCTAAGTTGGGCATATACTTGATATGGCATGATACCATGAGTCGATAGGGCAAATCTTAAGGATTGCGCTCATAAAGCTGTGCATATTAGGAAACATGGGTTCACATACATGGTGAGGGTCATGATATGAAGCCGAACTCGGAAATATTGGGATCGCCGAAGGACGCTGTTTCCTATCATCTTAGGTTTGAACGTAAGCATGAGTCAAGCGTAGCATTGAGCGAAGCATAGGGGAAACATCTAAAGGAGGAAGAATGGACTACCCCCACATATTATCTATAGAACTTCCTTGCTAGAAACTCAAGACCTCACTGGGGCCTTCCCTTACCATTTCCTTACCTTCCACGAATAAAATTTCATCTCAAAATACACAAAGAGATCTTAGACTCTTTTTGGTAATGTGGAGTCCTAGGAACTAGAAATTATAGTAGGTTTGATAGAGAGCATATAATATACCTGACTGTATCTAAAGATGACACCACTTGCTCTGGTAACCCTCGTCTCATTGAGATTGGGTGATTTGGCTCTGAGCTGGCCGATCCTCATGATTGGAACTCTTGCCTCTACCCTTGTCCCGCTTGTCCTATGGGCAATTTTCACACATGTGCTCCTGGGCCCACATTTGTAACAAATGTCTAAACTTTCCAATCACCGGGCCCCGTGTGTGATCTACCACATTTCCAAGCATGACAACCGCGAGATAGGAGACTATTGGAAGGACGGCCGGGGCACGGTCTCTTCCGGCCGTCTTGCTTGGCCGAAGAGCAATCTCTCGTTCTTATGATCGAAAGGCTACAATAGAAGCAAACATCTCGAACCTTCCAAGCACTTTCCTTGGTGATGCTTCTCGGCAGCGCCTGCAAATTGGGTATGTGAATTCCCTCACCTGTGGCTTGTATCCTCAAACTTGGGCCACGTACTTTGTCACAACCCAAACGTAGACCCCCATCGCAAGTCTTCCAGACAAAGGAGCCCCGAGGGACTCCAAGTCGACCCATGGCATGAACATTCATCTAATCTCATAATACTTAAAGTGGAGTACCTAAAGATGTCGATAGGGCGGAAACATAAACGTAACATAATATAGCATGATAAGCGGAATGTACTAAAAATACATAACAACAAACAGTACTACAATTAGTCCGAAAAGCCTCTATCATATTAGATGGTTGATAGGAAAACATCCCCAACTAACCCTAAAAGACTGAAACAAAAGGAACATAAATGTCAAAACATAGGGCCCTCTTAAAAATGAGGACTCACCAAAAGGTTGGATGTGAAACTCGAAATGGACTAATGGGACACGGGGCTAAACTTGAGAGCGTGTCCCGTATCATGAAATGATACAACATAGAGTGTGCGGTCGCATTGCAGGAATGTACCGAGGTATGCAAGGTAAGTAAAATGACATTTAAAATATGTATAAAAGCTTATAAATGATCATAAGAGTGGGGAAACATGCTCATAACATAAGTAGCATACGATAACATAAGGTCCCAAGGATTTCAAAACATTCGTAATTCAATCGTAATCATAATCATAAGATAAAATATTTATTGAACATGACTTCTGAGCCAATATACATAATCATAAACATGCATAAATCACGAGGAACATTGGAAGATTCTTATAACCGACGTACCCCCATATGAGCACATATGATGTCCGATCTCGTAATCCCATGAGGGTGTTCATACCTTGCCAAGGATAGAACCATGAAGGGAGTGATATCACACATGAAAGGGCCTGTTTGGGAAAGGGACAGCCACAAGGGAGGTTCCATCATGTCCCCACGGGGCACGTAGTTCGAGATCGGGCAGTAACTCCGCCCGAACTCTATCTGTATTAAATACTACCAAAACATATATAGTGCTCATAGTATAATATCATGAGATTCATGTGGGCTATTTAAATTATGATAATCATAAACATGCTTGTAAATACGTGAACCAGCTATGAAGGTAAGGCCCCCGAGTTTTCAAAACATATTAGTAAATCATAAGATTCATGTGCATTCTTATAAATCATATATATAATTTGTAAATCATCAATTCATAGTGAACATTTGAATAAATCCATATTATGACTCATAAATCATGATGGGTTTATGAATATCAACAATTAAAGTAAAAATCATAACTCAATTCATCATAGAACATGCATAATTAGGCTTAATTTAGTAGAAATTGAAATCAATAAATTTTATAATCAAAATAGTTGTAGAATCTGATCATAATTTATAATATATGATGTAAATCACTTAAAGATAATAACCTATTGATAGATCATTAGAATTCCACAAGATTTAAGATAAAACCCCATATGATTTTTTTTATCAAACTTCATGAATTAGAGTGATTACAAGGTGTGAACTGAGAACAATCTATTCATAACCCTATATACTAGGGAAAATCAAATATCACCACTCCTTGAAAGCCCAATGGAAATTGATTTAAGAAAACCTTGAAGACTAGCTTGATCTCCTCTAAATTTTTCTAACTTTTGCATGCATGAGAATGAATAAGCTAGAAGGGCTTAACCTATCCTAATACACTCAAAAAATAACTTAAAAAGATGTAGTTTAGGACCTTAGAGGTTGAAAATAACAAAATACCCTTAATGAAAACCCCTAAAATCTCGGCAGACCGAGTGAACCAACAACTAGACTAACGGATCGTTGAGGATACCACGACTCCGATGTATCCATCCGGTTATCCGCACTTCCCAAATTCTTGATCTCAAATTCAACCCACGACTAGACAGACGAGTCGCCATCCATCCAACGGGTCGTCGTCATCCGCTTTTTCCCCCTTCGTATCTTGCACTTGTCCTTTCCAACGAGCTTCACCACGACTTGTTACATCCTCTAACGAGTTGTGGTGGGCTTCGTTAGGTCTAATCGGAAAATATTGATATCCATACAACAACCGTGACCATGACTCGTTATTTCTTCACGATCTGTCATGGATGACCCGTTATATCCCTTAATGTCAAGCTCGATCCTCACTCATGACTTCAACATAGACTCGTTGTATTGAACAATGAATGCTACTTCACCCAAGTGGTTACCCATTGACATCGGATTCACACTCCTACGACTACTTCCAATGGATCGTTTGTTGGACCAACAATCCGTTTGGTCGTCCGGGTCCCCCGTGGACATTTTTCTCAATTTTCAGCCAACATCAATTTTGTAACCTGCCCACCTTAGGAACTGAGGTATTACATATCTCCCCTTGGGAACATTCATCCTCGAATGTTGAAACAAGAAGAAAACAGAGACATGCAATCATTACACTCAAATATCGATCGCTTAAATTGAAACGACTAATGACTATCTCGATTCAAACCATATAGTCGAACCGGTTTCATGATTCACATACAAATCCATATACATAAAAGAAACTTGAACACATGAACCGAACATGAAATCTAAAGAGTTTTAGGGAAAACATAATACCTCAAGTTGGAATTGAGCCAGAGGAAAATAAATGTAGGTATCTATCCATCGTATCGCCTTCGGCCTCCCACGTAGCTCCTTCAACATGTGTGGATTCCTCCATAACACTTTAACCGAGGCTACTTCTTTGTTCCTTAGTCTTCAAACCTGGCGATCCAATATTTCATTGGAACTCTCATAATTCAAGGCTATAGTTTCAACACTCGGCCCATGGGGAACAACCAGGGATGGATCACCCAAAACTTCTTCAAGAGCGATACATGAAACACAGGATGCACGTAAGATAACTCTGAGGACAACTCCAATTCATACGCCACCTTGCCAACTCTTCTCATAATCCTAAGAAGGTCCAACATAACGAGGGCTTGGAGTTTTCCTTTCATCCCAAACATCACCTCTTCATGAGAGATACCTTCGTAAACACCCAATCATCCACCTCGAACTCTAATTCTCTCCTTCGACATCTAAGTATAGGACTTTGGCGATTCCGGTGCGCTTTTCATCCTCGTCGCTTATCAATTGAAATTTCTTCATAGCCTCGTGAACCATATATGGCCCTATCTTAGCCGCCTCACCAACCTCAGTCCATCCGATGGGCGATCTACATCTCCGCCATAGAGAGATTTCGAATGACCATCTCGAATACTAGTGTCATGCCCGCCTTGGGAGGCATGACTGGCACTGTGCCCTACTACACTGGGACGGCTAGACTACCGAGCCTAAGCACTTCCGTGCCGTGCTGGCTCTAACTCGGGATTCACTAACAAATGAGCTATAACGATCGTAAATATAGCCTCCGACGACTAGGCCTATAGCCTCCGTAAGAAAACAATAAATGACTGCAACTACGAGAGTATAAAGGAACCTATGCGGGCTGATGTTACCATGCTGGACTAGTTTCACCGAAACAACGAAACGCCGGATCAAATGCTAAACTACCTCGTGACCGGCAAGGTCACAACTATTAATCAATAAGGCCCTACACTACTATCATAAAAACTAAAACATAGACACGGCCACACGACTCGCATAACAAAAACCACAAGGAATATACAATCAGCAAGCCTCTAAGAATGATAAGATGGCTCCGGACAGGCCCCGAGCCCTACCCATACTAAGCAAAAAAAAAAAAGAAAAAGGAGTAAAACCTCTAGCTGTCAAGCTCCTGAAGGATAGGAGTTGATGACTTTGTATGCCGGCTAGAATTACGAGGGATCGACTCCTCATCTATGAGTACCGGGCAGTAGCAATGTAGAGCCCTAAACGGCGCGTACCACCGGTACCGAGTATGAAAAGCAATAACTAAACATAACCGAAAATAGACAAAAGATTACCGAGAAGTTACCGAATAATGTATGATGGCTAAGACTATCTCGGATGGCAGACCCAAACTAAGCTTAACTGCACTGGAGAGAAGGTGAGAATCATACCTACAATGCGGCGTCCCCGGCTATCTATCTATTTAAAAATAACACATAATTGCATAACAAGAACCAATACTGAAATTTCATAAGCCTAAGGGTACCAATCAACATGCAATCTATATACCTCTTACCCGGGTCCTCATCCAAAAATAACAATTCACTCCACTCATTTAGTAATTATGAGCATCCCGCCGCCCCGGGTATGCAGCCTTGGGCTCTTCGCCCCGATCATAGCTTTATCTCGAGTCCCGAGGACTCGCAAACTATAATCTAAGATTTGTGATTTGTAATTTGTAATATGTGTCGAGGCCCAAGCGCTGCGGGTATGCTATAATGCCGATCAACCTGCTATGGGGAATGTTGCATCCCATCTTCATCCCATGGCGACGCTATGCCACTCCCCTTGAGTGACGTATCCTCACACTCGGTGGGGCACCCACACAACTATTAACCCCGGGTGGTCATGGAAGCCTCTGGGTGGTGCCCACATAAAATAATTAGGTCTCTACAAGAAACAATAATAACATATAACATGTATAATAAACTGAGCACACGTCCATGATATATTCTATTCCCGAATCTCTTGTCGAATTAAATCAATCATAATGAGTTATACCGAGTCTCGGAATAGTATTTCACCGATTGATACTAAATTTATCACTTTTTATTCTCAAGATGGCATAATAATAATTCCAAGATGCTTAAATAATTCACACTAGACATAATACTCTCGCCAAGTTCCTTCTAGAATTTCCTCTATTTTACTATGCTATAAATGCTAACTTGCCGAAAAACTAGCTTTACATACCTCGCCATCGACTCTCTTGGCTAATCGGTGTAGCTCAGCTAATATCCAGCTATTTCTTCCAACTACGTTCATATTTATAGCAATTAGAACTAAATTCATCAATATTCCGAAGAAAACACTACTTTTGAATATCTATATCGCCCAAACTTTGACTTATCGAAAAGCACCAAAACTCGCTATTTAAGTCCAAAAGTGGGAGAAATACTCACTTTAGGCTGGTGAAAGTATATTGACACTAATTTGAGCAATTCCCCTTACCTTAGATTTCAGAGACAGCAATTCACGCCGAATTTTACGAAACTAACTCCGTAGGAATGCTTCCCGCAGCTTAATACTTCTACTACTCCTAGATTATTTTGAGTTTGGGCTACGTTTAACGGCGTAAAACGGAAAGAATTTCAAGGAACTCTTCGTGCCCTCTATTTTCTGGTTGCTCTCTTGAAATTACTGATAATTATCTCTAAAAACCAAAGTGGGGGCTTTATATACTTGGGATGAACCCCACTTCGTGGTACATTGGCCATCGCGGTGTGAGCTCCTCCGTGACACGTTGGCCATCGCGAGGGGGTCCGCCCTGCCCTCCTCGCGATGGTTCGACGTGGCGTTGTCTCGGTCTTTCCTCTGTTTTTCTTGCATGTGTGGCATTCTAAAACTTCTTAACCAACATGCGAATATCAATCTAAATATAAGAATTTACGGGTGTAACATCCTCCCCTCATTAAGAACATTCATCCTCGAATGTAAACTCCTCTTCACAGAATCTCAACTTTCTCGACTTATTCTCGAAAATTTTGGTAGAGTTTCCCGTAACATGGACTATCTCAAAATCCTGAAATGCAGAAAAGTCCAATATAGGTACTCCACATTATACTATAGCATTCATCACGCAATAGACTAGAGTAAACTATTTCATTTATACACATAACATAAGGCAATTCATAAAACAACAATACTAACATACTCTCCGTCGATTAAGTTTGAAATAGATGAGGACCCTCTCCTACTAAGTAATCTTTAATCTATTTAGCCTCGCGGTCTGCCGCTATCGCCCTATTCTCTCAATTGCCTATCCTTTCTAGATGAGGGGAGTCCCTAGCGTATTTCCAACACTTAAGATTGACCTCCTCAAGTGCCGATATGAATGTTTTATGAACTTCATACTAGACTACTTACTTACCTAAAGTTCACTTTTGGCTTACCAAAAAGTTAATCAAGGAACCGGATTTAAGCATAGCTCTCTCAAATACAAATGTCAAGAAAGTGACTCTTGGATAAGTGGAAAAAATGCTAAAAACTCTTTCATTTCTCTTTGAAGGCCTTTGTCCTACTTATAGTATCTTCATATCTCCTCTCGCTTCCCCAAGTCAGCTTCCTCCTGCTCCTATTACAACATCCTACGTAAGCAACATCTTTAGTTTCAACCTGTGAATCTGCCTATCCAAGATGGCTTCTCGGAACCTCTTTCATAAGACAGCCTCTCCCCTCCGGCTCAAATCTCCCGACATCCTCGAACCGGGACAAACTCCTGAGAGGTCTCCTATATACTTGCATGGACACATGGAAACCTCCGGGAACTGACTCCCACTCGGAGGTGTTCAACTCATTGCCACTTGGCCTATTCTTCGGTGAATCGATAAGGCCCAACAAATCTCTCCAAGCTTGCCTTTCTTGCCGAATCTCATCACCCCTTTTCATTGGAGAGACTTTCAAGAATACCTACTATTCACATTAAATTCCAAGTTTCGGTCGCACACGTTATTGGCCGATTTCTCGGAGGTTCTCGAAAGAAGCCAGTAGGCGTTCTCTAATAAGCTTTACCTTTCCTCTCGACTCCGATGAATAATATCTCGCCCAATCAAGGCCGACTCTCCTACTTAAAACTAACCAACTCCGGCGCATCTGCACTTTCACCTATACACGTCTCGTAAGTGCCTCTATAAAATGATTGCCAAAATTTAGTTTTGACCAGCCCTCCCTGCCGTAGATATTTGACACGAACATCGTGCGCTCACTATTGCTATGATATACAATCTCAACATAATCTTCGGCAGAAAGTAGCCCCATCAAGCGTAAAATAGGCTAATTTTTCGCCCGTCAACAACTACCCAAATCGAGTCATTTCTACGTTCCGGTGCGGGGTAATCTCGCTACAAAACTTATATTTAATGCTTCCCACTTCCAAAGAGGCACCGCTATGTCTTGAGTCGCCCCGCCCGGGTTTCTGTGTTTAGCTTTTACTTGTTGGCAAGCACACCTGGGCGCGAATTCTACTATTTCCCTCTTCATACATGGCCACAAGTAGATTTCTTTGATATCGTGGTACAATTTCGCTACCGATGGAGAGAATAGAGGGCTTAATGTACCGCCCATAATCTCGCCGTGGGGCGAAGCCCCGCAACACCCGAAACACAAAAGCGACCTTTACATCGCAACACTTCATCCTTAGTTACCCGAAAATCCTGCGCCTTTCCTTGTTGAACTTTGTCTTTAAGCTTAACCAAGTCAGGATCTTCATACATCGCCGTTCTCTTTACCTCCACAACTATTGACGACACTGCGGTGTTCTCAATTACCGCTTTGTTGTCCTTTGCTTCTGCTAAGCACGAACGGCTACAACCGCTAACTGTGTATTTCATGGCCAATACCTATTGTTCGGCTAGAAGTATGCCAAACTCCCCATAGACTTACGCGTAAGGGCATTTGCTACTATGTTGGCCCTTCCCCGGGTGATACGTATTTACATCATAATCTTTCAACAACTCTAACTAGCTACGCCGCGCAAATTCAACTCTCTCTCGAGTGAAGATATACTCTGTGGATCTTATGATCGCTGAAAATATCCACATGGACTTCATACAAGTAATGCCCACATCTTTAGGCGTGATCACCGTGGCTAGCCCTGTGTCATGGGTAGGATAATTCTTTTCGTGCTTCCTCGCCTGTCCGGAAGCATAAACAATTACTTTACCATAATGCATCAACACACATCCTAACCCAACACCCGAAGCGTCACAATAAACTTCATAACCTTCTGTACTCATGATCCATACTGGGGCGGAGGTCAACTCCGTTCTTCAATTCTTGGAAACTCGCTCACATGCCTCCGTCCACCGAAACTTTACCGTTTTTTGGCGCTTACCTAGTCGTAGGTGCCTCTATGGTGGAGAATCCTCAACAAATCTTCTATAAGACTCTCGCTAATCCCGTAAAAACCGCGTACTTCGGTCGGAATGGTAAGTCTCGGGCCATGTTTTTAATGGCTTCTTATTTTATGTGTGTCTACTGTATATCGTAAAGATCCGGCACGATATGTGCCCCAAGAAGGCTACCGAGTTTAGCCAAAATTCACATTTAGAGAACATGGCATACGCTGACTTGGCCCTGGCAACTGGAGCACCGTCCACAAATGATCCTGGTCTCCAGTGAGAATACAATTGTAATATCGTCAATAAACACTATCACATACAAACTGTGCATGGTCCGAGGATGCTGCTCAATGTGTCCAAGGAATACCGCGAGCATTTGTCATCCCAAAGGACATGACTAGGAATTCAAATGGCCGTATCTTGTCCCGCGCGCTCGAATGTCCCTTTCACGAACCTCCGAACCCGATGATATCCTGACCTCAAGTCACTCTTGAGAAATATTTAGCCCTTTAACCTATCACAAATCATTTATTCTCGGAAGAGGATATTTTATTCTTTGGATCGTAACCTTGTTCAAATGCCAGAGAGTCTATGCACATGCAGTAGGAGCCGCCTTTATTTCTCACAAACAAAACCGGCGCACTGGCAAGGTGAAGTACTGCGCCTAATAAAGACCTTATCTATCAGATACTTCTACCGCTTCCTTTAGTTCTCTCGAGTTCGCAGAGCCATACGATATGGAGGGATCGAGCATGGGCCGAGTTCCCGGTAACAAATCAATAGCAAAATCTATTTTTCTCGGGGGAATACCAAGTAGCTTATCTAGGAATACGTCAAGGGAATTCATTAACCACTGAACATACCGGAGAGTCGAGGCTCTACCTGCACATCCTTCCGACTCTCTGACTAGGTGGTCAATGCATCCCTTAGCTATCACTTCCTTACCCGAAGGTGTGAAATAAACCTACCTTTCTCGCGTAGCCACGCCTTTCCACTCTTGTACCGCTCCCCGAGTGGAATCGACTTGCCTTGGTCTCAAAGATTCTTACATTGGCATAGCACTGCCAACCAATCCATACCCATAATGGCGTCGGAAATCAATCATCTTTAATCGCACTGCATCTATTGTGTCTCGACGATCAAAGAACCCCATCGTAGTCCACGACGCAAATCCCCTACCGTATACCGATAAACCCTTTTGGCTATGATGAAGTCACCGACGGTGTAGATACCGAAAAGGGTTGTCAAGCAACTCGGTACCATACGAACTTTCGAGCGACAAAATGGGGTAACATAGGACAAGGTAGATCCCGGATCAATCAATACATAAGCAGGTGAGAGCAAATAGTCATCATACCTGCTACCACATATGGAGACGCTCTCGAGTCCCGCTCCTGTAATGCATAGGTACCTGGCCAAATCCGCACCGAATTAGAGGCCCCTGACGCCTCGGCTCGCCTGGCCGGACTGGAGGGCCCATGCCCCGAGGCCGCTGAGCCTGGGCGGCCCCGCGATGCCCCGTCCCCGTCTATCTCTTGCCATCTCGACCCCCGGATGGGATGTTTCCTCATCACATGACCCTCCCCGCCCGCATATATAACACCCCGTGGAGCCATATCTACAAGCTCCAGCCAGGCCGCCTGCAAATAGGGCAAGGTGAGGTGCATACCCGTTCTACTGGCCCTCACCTGGGATGAATCTACCGCTCATGAGATGCCGCCGTACTCGATCGCCCTTGGCGACCGACCTACCCCTCTCGTCGTGATGGAGATGTAGGGTCTAGGTGGCCTATCTAACAACCGGGCCTAGGCCTCTCTCCAAATCTCCCCATGTATCTCATGTGATCTACCTTCGCGCGCCGTTCCTTATTTATTCATCTCTGCCATCCCGTTGCCACCGTCTAAGGCCCTCAATAGGCTGGGCAAAGGCTCCTACCCAAGCAATATCCATATCTTCCCGCAACAGAAGTTGTCATGCATGCTCAATATATTCTCGGGTTCAAACCCATAATAAACCGGTGGACTCTGGTTGGCATGGTGTCCACAAAGGCTTGAGAATGTAAGGGAAAGGAATCAAATTGTAGTATGTATTCCCCGTACACCTCCCCCGCTCCAAGTGTAAAACCGGGTCCATCCTGGCCTATCGACTTCCCGTGGCAATAACGGTCCGTGGCCTTCAAAAGATGGACCAGTCGGAGGGGCAACATCTTCCTGGGCCTTTCCCAACTTTTTTTACCACAACACAGAATATCCCGCAACAAATACCGCTAACTCACCAACTCAGATGTCACATGCATGACCCGGAAGATTCTCTGCAACTGATCCAGAAGTCCTGGGGTTCTACCCGATCCGACCCTATGAACTCTGGGACCTAGTGCGAAGAATTCTCGACCTCGAATCCGGCCAGCCCACCCGATGACTCGTTATGGGTGGCACGACCGGGTGGCCGGGAGTAGCCATCATTTGTGCAAACATAACTACTGCACTTCAAATTTCTTGGTCGGATGGGTGGGCACAGAACCTGCGCCTGAGGCGGTCATCCCGAGTGGCCCCCGGTGGGGTGGGGACTCCGCAGAAGGTTGAGGTGTGACGCTCCGTATCGCCCTCGGACGGGCGATTCTAAAACAACGCTGAGGAATCCTCGTTGGTGCCTTTGCGGTATCCAATTTTCTACCGTGATGGTGGGATGTCGCTGGTCCGCTATTTAATCTATAAACAAAGAGTATGATAAGTTTTAGAGACTCAACCCATAATTGCATCATTTATGTCACGACTTATTATGAAGAAAGAGTAACCATCATGTCATGCCTTGCAGCCTCCCGCCTATGGGATGGGTGCATAACACATCCATAGACAAGACTTTACTTAGAACGCGCTGCGCACTCTCGGGATACGACCGCTCCGATACTAAGCTGTCACGCCCGGCCTTGGGAGGCATGACTGCACCTCGTGCCCTACTAAGACTCCGATCGTTGACAACCGAGTCAAGCACTTTTGGTGCTGTGGCCGGGATCTAACCTCAGGATTCATGGAATCAATCTGCCATATAACAAATAGTGAAACACAGCCTCCGGCCGACTAGGCCTATAGACTCGTAAGAAAAGAACAACCGACTAGAACCACAATAGTATAAAGAAACTTCATGGCCGTATTAAGGCTACCATGTCGACTAGTTTCACTTAAACAACGAAACGCTGGATCAAATGCTAATCTACTATGTGACCGGAAAGGTCACCAACTATTAATCGAATAAGGCCCCACACGACAATTATAAACAAACTAAAACATAGACACGGCCTCACATGACCGGTACAACTAAACCACAAAAAGGGAATATACAATCGGAAAGCCTCTAAGAATACTAATAAGATGGCCTGGGAAAGGGCCCCGAAATCTACCCGTACCGCACAACAAAAGAAAAAAGGTGTGAAACTCTACTGCCAAGCTCCGGATGACAAGAACCGATGACTCGTGTCGGGCCGGAATTACGAGGGATCGCCTCGTCTATGAGTACCTCTGTGCAAGTATGCAAACAATTTCCCCAAACGCGTGTCGTACCACTGTACCGAGTATGCAAAGCAATAACTAAACATAACCGAAAATAGAGACAGTAATACTGGAGAAGTTACCGAATAAATGTAAGATGGCTAAGACTCGTTCGGAATGGAAGATTCTAAACTAAGCTTAACTGCATCGGAGCGAAGGTGAGAATCATACCGTCAATGCGGCGTCCCCGCTATCTATCAATTTAACAAATAACACATATAGCATAAGCACCTATACTAGCCCCATAAGCCGAAGGTACCAATCAAATACGCACTTATATACCCCTACCCTGTCGCCATCATCCAAAATAATAATTCACTCCACTCATCTAGTAACTATGAGCATCTCGCCGGCTCCCCGGGGTATGCCTTGGCCTTCCGGACCCGTGACTATAGCCGTATCTAAGTCCTGAGGACTCCTATAACCGTAATCCGAGATCCGTGACTGCACTGTGCCCCGGGCGCAAGCGTCAAGGGGGTATGCTATATTGGGCCGATCAGCTCCTGCTATGGGAATGTTGCATCCCATCTTCTTTCCTCTCTGGCGTACGGCATACCACTCCTCGAGTGGCGTATCCTCACCCTCTAGCGGGTGAGTCGACACGCCTATTGACCCCAAGGCAAGGAAGCCTCTAAGGGTACCCACATAAACAATCGTGCTTCTACAAGCAAAAATAATCACATATAACATGCGTAATAAATCGATAATACTATCCATGATCTGATATTCTATTCTCAATCTCTTTGCCGAATTAAACCGAACTGGAGCATCGAGTTATACCGAGTCCGGGAATATTTCGCTGATTGATACTAATTCACCGAATTTTTATTCTCGAAGATGGTATAATAATAATTCCGAAGATGCTTACCGAATTCACACTCGGACATAATACTCGACTTCGGGAACGTTCTTCTCGGAATTTCCTCTATTTTACTATGCTAGAATTACTAACTTGTCGAAGAAACTAGCTTTACATACCTCGCCATCGACTCCTTGGCTAATCGGGTGTAGCTCTACAATATCCAACTATTTCTTCCAACTCGTTCATATTTATAGCAATTAGAACTAAATTCATCAATATTCTAGAAGAAAACACTACTTTTAATATCTATATCGCCCAAACTTTAACTTATCGAAAACAAACTGAAAACTCACTATTTCAAGTCCGTAAGAGAGAAAATACTTATTTTAGGTTAGGAGTATATTGACACCAATTTAGAGCAATTCCGGCAACTTTGACTCGGCGGGACAACGATTCGCCGGCCGAATTTCACGCAAACTAATTCGTAGGAATGCTTCCCGCAGCCTAATACTTCACTACCCGAGATTATTTTGAGTCTGGGGCTACGCTTAATGGCGTAAACTAAAGAATTTCAAGAAAACTCTTTCGTGCCTCTTCCTCGTTTTTTCGGTTTTTCTCTCGGGAAATTACCGATAATTATCTCTAAAACCGAAGTGGGGGCTTATATACTTGGGGTCAACCTCACCTCCGTTGTATGTTGGCCATCAAGGAGGGCGAGCCCTCCGTGACACGTTGGCGGCCCATGAGGGGGTCTCGCTCAAAATTTCCTGCGATGGTTCGACGTGGCGTCAGGCGGTCTTTCCTCGGGACATTTTTTTAGCATGTGTGGCATTCTAAAACTTCTTAACCAACATGCGAATAGGCCATCTAAATGTCAAGCGATTTACGCAATGTAACAAACTAAATGATAGTTGTCATTGTAGGGAAAACTCGATCGTAGGCAAGTGATCATCCTAACTTCCTTTAAAGTCAATTACACATATCCTGAGAGTCTAGATTGTCCGCTCCACTTGGCCATCCATTTTCGGGTGAAATGTTGTGTTGGGCGAACCGTGTACCCGGTCCTTTTGGAAATGACTTCCAAAAACTCGAGAGGTAAATTAGGTACCCCCCGTTTGGAAATGATTGATAAGGGCCTCCATGCACTGAACTAGCTCTCTGATATATACAGCATAATCCTCCGCCTCGAATCTATGGTCTTCACCTAGAAAATGAGCAACTTTAGTTAACTTGTTTCAACTACAACCCAAATAGAGTAATATTGTCGACGAGTACGAGGTAATCCCGTTATGAAATCCATGTTAATTTCTTCCCACTTCCAAAGGGGAATGCCGATATCCCGAAGGCCACCTCCCGCCTATGATGCTAAACCTTGTTTCTGTCAGTGGTTCGGAAACTTGTCTATGAATCCCGCAATATCCTTCTTCATGCCTTTCCACCAATAGACTTCCAACTCATGGTACATCTTGGTGTTGATGAATAGAATACCGATCCAGCGAGCCTCATGCAACATCCTAGCCTCAAAACCATAAATATCTAGAACACATAGCGACCCCGGTACCGTAGCACGCCCTCTCCCCCTTGGAGAAGACCTCCACCTTTGATTCTGAACGGATTTTAGCAAAATGGGTCCTCATCTTGTCTAGCTCTTACATCTCGTCACCATGACCTATTCCGATCCATTCCGCACAACAACACCATCATCACTGCCGACCAACCTAACTCCCAACCTCGCGAGCTGATATACATCTTTCATCGCCTCCTTTTTCCTTTATCCACATGGGATACACTCTCTGTAGAGAGCCTACTATGCGTCCGCTACCACATTATCCTTACCTCGATGGTAATAGGACACTCATATCGTAGTCCTTGAGTAGTTCCAAGTCCACCACCTCTTTGCCAAAGATTGAGGTCCTTCTCCGGTAAACACATATTGAAACTCTTATGGTCCATGAACACATCCATGTGACCCCATACAAATAATGTCACACATCTTCAAGGCGAACACCCCGTGGCAACTCAAGATCATGGTCGGGTAATTCTTCCATGAACCTTTAGCCGTTCCTGGAGTCATAGGCTATGACTCTTTCCCGTGCCGCATCAATACGCACCCAAGTCCGATCCTTGAAGCATCAAAATACACTAGGAACCCATAGGTACCTAAGAGTTAACACTCTAAGTGCCGGGCAAGTCGAGCCTTCGATTCTGAAAGCTCTTATCACAAGCCTCCGACCATTGAAATTTCACCTTCTTTCTCGGTGTCAATTTTGCCGGGTGGCGCCGCAATGATGAGAAACCTTCAACAAATCTCCGAGCAGCAAGCTAAACCCCAAGAAACTATGAATATCTTAAGGATTCACCAATCTAGGACAATTTTTCACCGCTTCTATTTTCCTAGAATCCACCCTTATACCCTCACTTATTACCACATAGCACAAAAATACTATGGAGTTCAACAAAAACTCACACTTGCTGAATTTGGCATATAATTGGTGATCCTTGAGGGTTTGAAGCACTATTCTTAAATGAGCGGCATGCTCCTCCTCGCTCCGGAGAGCATATCAAGATGTCATCAATAAACACAATCACAAACATGTCCAGATATGGCTTGAACAAATTCTGTTCATCGTGTCCATAAAATCTTCGTGGAGCATTAGTAGTCCAAAATACATAACTACAAACTCATAATGACCACATACTCGCATCCTAGCGTTGTCTTTCTGGGATATCACACTCCCGAACTCGGAAACTGATGATACCCGGATCTCGAGATCTATCTTTGAGAAACACTGGCACCCTGAAGATGGTCAAATAAATCATCAATCCCGGGTAGAGGATACTTGTTCTACGTGCTGACTTTGTTCAATTGCCGATAATTAATGCACATGTGAAGAGAACCATCTTTCTTTCCGACAAAGAGAACGTGTGCACCCCATGGAGATTTTCGCTTCCGATGAAACCCTTATCTAACCGGTCCTTCAACTCCTTTAGTTCATTGAGTCATTCTCAGAGGGGAGGAATAGATATAGTTTGTGTGTTTCCGGGAAGAAGGTCAACTAAAAATCAATTTCCTCTCAGGAGGAACACCAAGTAAATCATCAGGGAATACTGGATACTCACGCACTACCGAAACCGATCGATAGCGGGGTCTCTAATCGACATCCTCTCACCCAACTAGATGATATTGCATAACCTTAGAGATCATATTTATGGCCTTAAATATAGGAAATAAAATGATACAAGCTGTGCACGACCAAACTACCCTTCCACTCAAAGATTGACTGCTCAGGGAAAATGGAACCCACCGCACTGTTCTTACAATTAATGTATGATAACACGACACAACCAATCCATGCCTAGAATAATATAGTCACGGATAACTCCACAAGGTCTACAAGAGGTGGTCTTAATGCAATATAATAATTGGGCATCCTTTATACACTTACCTAGCTACCATCGAATACCAAATACGAGTAGAAACGAAAACGGGAACCACGTAGTCTCGGGACTAACTCCAAAGCTACTCAATATAAGGTGTAACAAAAGACAAGGTAGCCCCCATCTAACAAAGCATAAGCATTAATCCAAACACCCGTAACATAACAAGAACTACATCCGGTGAAGTCTCCCCGCTCCCCGACTGGGACGCAAGGGCATAGAACCTCGTTTCGTGCCGATCGCCGATTGAACTAGCCGAGGCAACTGTAGAGGGACGTCACAGAGCGGCCGAACTAGCGGTTGTCATATAGGCTCCACCGCCCCTTGATCTACCCCGGGCGGGGCACCCCTCGAGCCCTTGCTCTTCCGGGCTTTCCACACCCGAAACAAGCATCTAAGCCAACTAGGCACCTCCTTGGGTGATTATTGCCGCACTCCTCGCACAAGCTAGAAAGTGCACTCTATCTCGCATGCTTTTATACCTCGAGAATTCAAGAATGGACCCGGAAGTGAATTAGGAGAAAAACTAGAAAAAGTATAAATAGCTGCGCATCGGGTCACTTAACAACTTGTGAAGAGGGCCAATTCCAGTCTTCAGGTGGCTCGGGAAGGACTCGAGATGTTGAAGGACTCAAGGTCTTCATCAAGTTGATTTAACGACTCGTGGTAAGTCACCACGAATGTCATGTCAATCACATGGGGTGGTCTTAGAGAAGGAGAGTGGGAAGCTTAATCTGTAAAGGTACTTGACGAATGGGTTAACCCATCGCACTCTGCCTTGCCGACCTATCGACCCATTAGGTGGGCCATTACCTGGGACAAAGGGAGTTTTCAAGGAATAATGAGGTGAAGTGCACTTGATCATTTAATCCAACTGGGACAGAGCCCTAGTAACGAAGTCTCGCCGTCTAGGGACCCCTAACAGCTATTTTTAGCATTTTCAAGAGAAGGGATTTTCAGAAATTCCTTAAGTTCTAAGGGCCTATACCACGCCTTTTTGCTCGTAATCGAGGCTTTAAGCCGAGAAAGACCCATCTAGGCCATTTTCTTCATGCATGCAAGGGTGAGAGTTTGAAGGGAAGAAAGTGAGGAGAAATTCAAGGTTTTCAAGGGAAATCTCAGTTGGGTAATTAGGAAGAGTTAGGATTCTTCATTCCTGTGTATGTAAGGCTATGAGTTGGTGCTTCTTCCATACCCATGCCCATTTCCTATCAATTTGTGTTTATTTGAGATGATCAAGTATGGGTTTTCATTCAATTGCATGATTCTTACCTTTCTACCATGGGCATGATAAATTGCGTTGATATTGATCATTTATTGAGTTTGGGTGGATTCTAACTTAATTTCTTTTACAAAATTATTTTCTAAAACCGAATCTAAGACGCCCATGTGTGGGAAATTCTTAATAGAATGTGATGATGATGGAGAAGATGATGAAAAGAATGTTTCCAAATCTTACCCATGATTTTGATAATGTTTTCAAAGAAGGTTGAATTGACCCGAGTATAATGAAGCCTGGTAGTGCCTAATGCCGAGTATGGATGATGATTTATCTTGAATTGATTCTATTACATGTTGAAGTGAAATCTCCCAAATCAAAATGTTTTCAAATAAATTATATGAGTTCAAGCATGATAAGGTTTTGGGCAAGGTCCCTATGATGATGATATAATGAAGTGATATTTCTAAAGTAGCATTACCACATGATTTTGGATAAAAGTCTCTACTATTGCTGGAGCTTTTGGTATGTGTCGAGTAAAGCTTCTCATATGCGTGAATTCATAATTGAGATGTATAATGCCATTAATCTTCATTTCACATGATGTTGAGTTTAAGCATGATTCTATTCTAAGCTTTTGTGTAGATGACATTGTTGAGCTTCATATCTATATGATTTCTAATGAATGCATGATTTCATACAATGAGCTTTATCAATGTATTGCTGAGCTTCGCTTCATACGATGTTGAGTTTATGCATGACTTTCATGTTGAGCTACCAGACGATGTTGGAGCTTCATATTTATACGATGTGTAGTATTGTGTGCTTTGGGAGAAGAGTCTAGCATCGAAGCAAGTTGCGGTCGACTACCCTATTCCCTAGAACTACGCACCAACGTAGGTTGATTTTATCATATTATTGGGACCTCTTTGGGGAGCTATCCCCGCCCGATTGGCCCTTTGAGCTTGATATCGATATCATGGTATCGTCCATCGCCCTAGAGAGGTTATGGAATGCTCACCCACTCGAGTGTGTAGTTGGGACCACATAAGCTCTATCGCGTATGTCGGTTAACCGATGAGTCACCTACTATCTATCATTTGAATTGGTATATCAATTACTCATAGTGATTATCTTATGCATGTATTTTTAAAAGCAAGGTTTGCCTCATTGTTAAGCTTTTGATGTAAATGTTAGTTTATCCTTTTGAGTCATTCGGATGAAGGTCATGATGTTCTAAAGCCATGCATGACCATGTATTAAATAAGAATGATTTGATAATGAATGCTTGTGATCTTTTCTTAGCCTTAAAGGCTATCATATACGTATGACTTGTTTGGAAAGACTATTATTGATCTAGCGGTTTAACTTACCTTGCATACTTGCACATTCCACGCATCGACTGCATACTTTCTATTCTATATCATTTCATGATGCAGATCGGGTCCCCGGTGTTCCGGCCTCATTCATAGCTACCCATCAGAAGTTAGCATTTGCTTCGCTTGGTGAGTCCTCAGCCTCCGAGGACTAGACTTTCAGCTATTTTGGAGCGTATTTTTAGTTTTAATATTTCCTGAGCTATTTAGGGGTGTTGTACTATCGCCTCATCCAGACAGAGGCTTATCATACTTAGATATGTATTCAGTTCGATGTTCATTCCGTTGTTATGATAAGATAGAATTCCGCCGAGTTTATATTTATGTTTCCTTCATTTTTATTGAACGAGTTCGAATGCTTATGCCATTGGTTGACTTGGGGTCTCTGTGGGTCCCTTGTGCCGTGTCTACGATCCGGGTCCCCTCTCAGTCGTGACAAACTTGGTACTAGAGCAATAGGTTTGAAGTGTCTCAAGAGTTTGAAAGTCGCTAAGTAGAGTCCTTTTCATGGGCGTGATGCACACCACACTTATGACGTAAGAGGCTACGAAACATTCTAGGAAATGTTTCCATCTTTCAGCGATCTATGTCGTGCCGAAGAGTCTTTTCTACCCCTCTAATTGTGCTATTCGCGACAAGTGTAATCATGTCTCCTCGAAGGATGAATGGAAGGAGGAATGGAGACGGTGGGAAGGCCACTGCAGGATGGCATGGGTCGTGGGCATCAACAAGTCCCACCAATTCGAAGAGCCTCGGTGCACCGGAGCAAGATGCTCACGCTGCATTCGGCCGCTATCCGCATGTCATGTAGGCCTTTACCGCCGTGTCAATCAGCAAGCTATTGCGCATGTCCCTTGCACGGAAATGCAACAAGCCCCTCGAGTCAAAGGGACTTCTCGGCGGATGAAACCCGCGCCTCGAGTACTTGGGGTCCATGGTAGGTGAGGACCTATATGACTTCACTTATGAGATCGTCATGATCACCCAGCGCATGGGTGGGAGTAACGTTGAGCGCAGAGTTTGCCTCCTACCGCTTGAAGGGGGATGCACATATTCCTGTTCCGTCAATGGAAGGATAAAGAGAGTTGCCGGAAAGTGTGTCCTCGGTCATTTGGGAAGAGTTCCATGTTGCATTGCTTGGTAGGTTCTTCCCTGGGAGACAGGGATCTAAAGGGAAATTGAGTTCGTAACTGGGCTGGCGATGGCGGATGGTACTAGAGTATTACCTTGAGTTCACTCGCCATCGAAGTATTCCCCGAGTTAGTTACCGACCGTAGGGCGAGTGAGCTGTTTGTGCATGGATAGTAGGTTACTTGAATAAGGAATGTAGGATTGCTATGATCCATCAGATAAGCAATTTCTCGACGGTGTTGTACACCCAGCCACGGAGGCAAAGACATTCGAGAGAGACAGAGAGGCCAAGAGGGCTAGGATCGAGGACCACAGATTCTCCCAACAGAGAGGTCCACTGATGGCACCGGGCCACAGACTCCATAGATTATCCTTCCAAGCTTCATCATCCTTGAGTGTGCCATCTCTGGGCCTAGGTATGATCACCGTAGGGCGACGCGTGCTCGAGGGTCGAGCAAGAGCTCCGTAGATTCAAGTGTTCGACCATTTGCAGTTTGGCCGAGGCGTATGTGCCATGTTGAAGGTTCGGTGCGTGTTTTGGGTGTTGGAAACCCGCATACACATACTTAGAGATTGTCCAAGAACAGACAGATCGTGTTGGGGGCCAGTGGCCTGGGCCTTCTAGTTCACAGCCTCTACCCCCTCACTCAAAGATATCGTGGGGAATCTACTCAAAGGCAACCGGCGGTCGCTGCCAAAACAAATTCTATGCCCTAGCATCCCGTTAGGAGTAGGTGGTCTCCTGACGTGGTTACAAGTATGTTACGAGTCTTCCATGTTGATGTTTATGCATTTTTAGATCCAGGGGCCACCTTGTCCTTTCTGACACCTTATGTAGCCAGTAGCTTCGGAGTAAGTCCCTATGTCTTGTCGAATCCTTTCTCGATTTCTACCAAAGAGGTGACTCGGCTTATAGCTAGACGAGTGTATAGAGATTGCCCGTCTCGATTCTCCACAAGGTCATCTCTAAGATTTGATACAGTTAGCCATGATCGATTTTGATGTTATTCTCGTGATGATGGGTTGTATGCTTGTTATGCTTCCATAAATTGCATGACCCGAAGTAGAATTTATATTCTCAGGTGAGCTACCATAGAATGGAAGGGTAGTTGAGCTGTCTCAGAGGGTTGCTTCATTTCCTACCTCAATGCCGCAAGATGATTTCTAAGGGCTGCCCGTATCACCTAGTTAGGGTTAAGGATGTGGAGTTCAAACCCCTGACTATCCAACAATTCCAAATAGTATGCAGTATCCATAAGTCTTTCTTGATGATTTTCCAAGCATTCCTCCCGAGCGGAGATTGATTTTGGTGTTGACCTCCTTCCCGATATGCAAAGCCTATATCTATTCCATACCCCTATAGGATGGATCCAGCCGAGCTAAAAGAGTTGAAGGATCGCTAGTTGACTTTAGATAAGGGTTTCATTAATGTAGCCAGTCCCCATGGGTGCACCAAGATGGTTTGTTCATAAGAAAGATGGTTCCCTTCATATGTGCATTAATTATCGATAGTTGAATAAAGTCACTATCAATAATAGGTATCCCTTACCTGTGATCGATGATCCGTTCTGGACCGCCTTCATGGTGCTAAGTGTTTCTCGAAGATAGATCTCGATTCAAAATATCACCGTAGTTCTGGAGAGTAATATCCCAAAGAAGGCATTCGTAACACGATATGGTCATTATGAGTTTGTAGTTATGTATTTTAGAATAACCAATGCCCCATCTTTTATGGACTTCAGCGAACAGGTGTTCAATCCATATTTGGATATGTTCGTGATCGGTTCATGGATGACATCTTGGTATACTGAGCAAGGAGGAGCATGCCGCTCACTTGAGAGTAGTGCTTCGACCCTAAAGGACCACGAATTGTATGCAAAGCTTAGCAAGTGTGAGCTTTGGTTGACTCCGTGGCATTCTCGGGCCGTGTGGTGTCTAGCGAAGGCATAAAAGTAGACTCGCATAAAATCAAGGTGGTAAAGCACCGGGCCTGCATCTGAATTCTTCGGATATTTGGAGTTTGGGCTTAGTTGGCTACTACCGGAGGTTTGTAGAGGGTTTACCATCCATTTCACCGCCTTTGACTAAGTTGAATCGTGGCTAGTCGCGAAGTTTCAAAGTGGTCGGAGGCTTGTGAGAAAAATCTTCCAAGAGTTGAAGGCTCGACTCTACCTCAAAGACTAATATTGACCCTACCCCGAGGGTAATGATGTCTTTGTGGTGTATTGTGATGCTTCCTAGTTGGACTTGGGTGTGTGTTGATGCAGCGTGGAGGGTGATAGCTTATGCCTCTCGACAACCGAAAGTGCATGAAAAGAATTATCCAACCCACGACCTTGAATTGGCCATGGTGGTGTTCGAATTGAAGATATGGCGGCATTACTTGTATGGGGTCCACGTGGATGTATTTACGGACCACAAGAGTTTGCAATATGTTTTCGCCACGTAAAGATCTAAATCTTTGGCAAAGGAGGTGGTTAGGAGTTACTTAAGGATTATGAAATGAGTGTCCTTTACCACCCAGGCAAAGCTAATGTGGTTGGGTGACGCGCTAATAGACTCTCTCAATGGAGAGTGTGTCCCATGTGGACGGGGAAAGAAGGAGTTGGTGAAGGATGTTCACTAGCTTGCGAGGGCCGGGAGTTATAAAGATCGACCACCGAAGTGGCGGTGTTGTTGCAAGTATACGGTCGACCATCCTTTGTAGTTGATGTTAAATCTAGGAAAGCATTTATGATCCAATATCGAGAAACCGAAGGAGGTTGTGCAAAGTCGAAGGTAGAAGTTTTCTCCCAAGGGGGAGATGGTGTGCTACGACACTGTGTGGTCGACTATATGCCTTGCATTGATAATTTGAGAGTTCCTAACACAAACAGGCTATGGTACCAGACAGCGCCCTATTCATCCAAGATCCATGAAAATGTACAGATTTCCATGAAATCTATTGGTGGGATGGTATGAAAAGGGATATAGCGGAGTTTGTAGCAAAATGCCCAAACTACGCAAGTAAAAGCGAGCACGAAGACCTCGGAGGTGTACTTCAGATATTTCCATCTCCACTTGTAAGAGGGAATCACGGGACTTCATTACAGTCTACCTCGGACTCTCCGATAATATGACTTCATTTGGGCTGTGGTGGACAGCTTGATCAAAGGCTGCACAATTTCCTACCGATCAAGACCACAGATTCGTAGACGATTACACTAAGTTGTGTATTCAGAGTTGTCTGCTCATGGAGTGCCCTGTCTATTATTTTAGATAGAGGGGCACAGTTCATGGCTAGATTCTGGTAGTATTTTTAGAAAGGACTTGGTGCTTAGGTTAAGCTTAGCATGACTTTTAACCCGCAAATAGACGGTCAAGCTGAATGGACCATTCATTCTCTTGAGGATATGTTGAGGGCGCATGTGTTATGGATTTCAAAGGTAGTTGGGATGATCATTTTCCCTGACTCAGTTTGCTTGAAATAATCGCTACCACTCTAGTATCCGTGATGGCACCGCTCGGTGGCTCCCTACGGGCGAAGGTGTGCATCCCCCGAATGGTTCGAGGCTGGTAAGTGAAGCCGCAGGACCATTCATTCATAAGGCGTATGGTCAAGGTTCGCTGATAAGGACTGGGTGAAACTCTCAAAGCCGCGAAATCACAGCCGCTGAGAAGAAGAGAATTGGAGCTTGATTTGACACCAGGGTGTTTTTGAAGGTATCTCCTACGGCGAGCCATGCGGTTCGAAAAAGAAAGATAACCCTACCCCGCTATGTTGGTCCATACCGGGTTGTGAGAAGAATTGGTGGCGTATGAGTTGGACTTGCCTTTAGTATTTTTAGTTTAGACTCGTGGTCCTATGTATCACTTTTTGGAAGAAGTTCTTGGGTGATCCACCTTGATGCTTCCGAGTAGACAAAGATGTGCAGGAAAGACGCCTCCGCTATGAAGAAATTTCGAGCTGTAGTCCTTGGATCGACAAGTTTGAAGGTTGAGGAACAAGGAGGTAGCTTCATTTTAGGTGTTATGGAGGACCAACATGTCGAGGGAGCCACATGGGAGGCCGAAGCGATATGATGGCTAAATACCCTCATTTGTTCCCTACCGGTCTAAATTTTACAGCTTGAGGTATCAAATTTTATCCCTAAACCTCTATTCAGTTTTTCATGTTCTCATTCATGTGAATAAGTTTGTTTTATGATATGATATGTGGTAATGCTGTGTCCGGGAACTATGACCAACTATGTGGTTCTCTTTGGGGAGTTGTCATTTAAAGAGTTTTCTACTTGAAAATCAATTATTAGCATCTACTATATATATAGTGATTTGTTGTTTCTAGTTTTATTCTTGTTTATAAAATTCGAGGATGAATGTTTCCTCGAGTGGTAGATATTGTTATCTACCTTGGGAATTCATGAATCGAACCAGGAAGTGAATCAAGAGCAAACTGGGAAAATGCTGCGGAAGAATTGGGCAAGAAAGTGGTCACTTAACGAAGTCGCCGTGGATCGTGGGGAAGGCCGTAGATGTTGAAGGACTCGAGGTCCTCATGGTCCATGGCCCACTGTGGTTAGTTACCATGAGTCGCTGCGCGCCGTGGTGTGGTCTTAGAGAAGGACAAATGGTTTGTCTAGTGTACTTGATCGATGACACCCAACGACTCGTCAAGTAGTCCTAATGACAAATTAGGTGGTTCGTTACCAAGACAAAGGGTGTTTTCATGAATGATGAGGTAGTGCAATTTGATGGTTAAACCAACGGAGTGTGAGCCCTAGTAACGAATGCCGTGCCGCCCGCTTTCTGGGACCCCCGACAGCTATTTTCAAATTTAGCAAGGGATTTTCCGTAATTCCTAAGTTCTAAGGGCCTATACTACATCGTTTTAAGCTCGTAATAGAGGGTTTTAAGCTGAGAAAGACCCATCTAGGCCATTTTCTTTATGCATGCAAGGGTGAGAGCTTAAAGGGAAGAAAGTGAGGAGAAATTCAAGGTTTTCATGGAAATCTCACTGGGTAATTAGAAGTATTAGATTCTTAATTCCTAGGTAAGTAAGCCTATGAGTGGTTGCTTTCTTCCACACCCATGCCCATTCCCTATCAATTTGTAATTTATTTGAGATGATCAAGGATGGGTTTTCATTCAATTGCATGAACCTTACATTTCTACTCATGGGTATTCATTAATTGATTTGATATTGATGACGATTGAGTTTGGGCGTATTCTAACTTAATTTATTTTACAAAATTGTTTTATAAAATTGAATCTAAAACGCCCATGTGTGGGAGTTCCTAATAGAACGTGATAATGATAACAGATGATGAAACCATGTTTCAAACTTACCTATGATTTTGATAATGTTTTCAAAGAAGGTTGAATCGGAATTGTAGTATAACGAAGCTTGGGTAGTGCCCAATGTTTAGTATGGATGATGATTTCTTGAATTGATTTTATTACTTGTTGGAGTGAAATCAACCAAATCACAATGTTTTCAAATAAATTGTAAGGAGTTCAAGCGCCATAAGGTTTTTGGGGTAAGGTCCTATGTTGATGATAATGAAGTGATATTTCAAAGTAGTCTTACCTACGATTTTTGAGAAAAGTCTCCCAATTATTCTCGAGCATTTGATATGTGCCGTAGTAAAGCTTCTCATGCGTGAATTCATAATTGAGATGTATGTCGCCATTAAGCTTCATTTCACATGACAGTTGAGTTTAAGCATGATTCTATTCTAAGCTTGTGGAGTTGACATTGTTGAGCTTCATATCTATATGATGTTTAAATTTTACGATGATTTCATAATGAGCTTTGTCAATAGACAATGCTGATCTTCATTTCGCATGGATGTTGAGTTTTATGCAATGACTTCATGTTGAGCTTCATCACTAGACGATGTCGAGCCAGATGAGCAGATGTAGAGCATTGTATGTTTTTTTGGGAGAAGTGTCTAGCACCGAGCCGGCTAAGGGTCGACTACCCTATGCCCCGTCAACTACGCGCCAACGCAGGTTGATTCCATCATATTATTGGGACCCCCTCCTCAGAGCTGCTATCCCTGTACTCGATTAGCCCTTTGAGCTTGATATCGATATCATGGTATCATCCCTTTGTCTAGAAAGGTTATGGACAAATTCTACCCACTTGAGTGTGATAGTTGGGACCATGTAAGCTCTATCATGGTATGTCACTAAGGACGAGTCTCTCACTGCCTACTTATTTGAATTTGCATCCATTACTCATGGTGATTATCTTATGCATGCACGTTTGAAAAGAAAGGTTTGACTCCATTATTCAAATTTCTTTGATATAAATGTTATGATTTAGCCTTGAGTCATTCGATATTTTCATGACGTTCTAAAGCCATGCGTACGACCATGTATTAAATAAGAATGATACATCTCTTTTTCTTACCCGAAGGCTATTATATATGTAAGACTTGTTTTGAAAGACCATTATTTCTCTAGTGGTTTTACTTACCCACTCGGTACATCTCCAATGCATCGACCGCATTTATGCCGCACCAGCTTCATGACGCAAAGACGGGTCCTCGTGTGTTCACAGCCCCGTTCGTAGCCGCCATCGAGTTAGCATTTTCTTTTGCTTGGTGAGTCCTCATACTTCAAGGACTAGACTCAGCTATTTTGAGCGTATTTTCACCCCCGCATTTCCGAGCCAGTTGGGGTGGCTGTCCCATCAACTCATCCTGCATTAGAGGCTTATCAAACTTAGATATTTATTCATTCTTCAGATGTTCACTTCAAGCAGTGATGCGCTAGACTTCCGCCGAGTTTATATTTATGTTTCCTTCATGTTTATTGAATGAGTTGTGTGAATGCTTACGCCATGGCTGACTTGGGGTCCCTAGGGGTCCCTTGTCCCGTGTCTACGATTCCGGGTCCCTCTCGGGTCATGAAAATGCTAAATTTAGCCTCGAATCTGAAGCCCTACTCTTCCGATCCCTTCGTGATCTAAATGTTGCAATCGGATGGATGACTTACGGTGCCTGGAGCAAAGACCTCAGGCTGCATTGATAGCGCTGTCCACCCCCCGATCTAGCTTGAGAAATCCCATACCGTCCCGGCCCTCTAGGGCCTTTGCTCTGATACTAACTGGACTCCATCAGCTGGGCTTGCAACACAATGCAGTTGAAAATCTATATCCCGATGCATCTTGGAGATCCTACAACTTCTGATCCCGGTAGTCTCACACTCCATGTGCACAACCGGCTCACTCGAGCCCCTCCGGCCCGGGCCATTAACTCGTGAATACTTGGATAAGCGAGTGAACCTGCAGCGTACCCCGAACCGACATATCACCCTACGTATTTACAAACTCATCCGCCTTCGCCTCATCTCACAAGTGGGAAGAACCGATCTAGAAATGCATGAAACTCTTTTCCCAACCTGAGTAGGGCCCACCGCCCACCATCTCTCCATTGCTTGGAACCATATATGCCCCACCCCCTTTTCACCACCGAGCAGGAGGCCAAATCAACATACTTCCATTTGTTACCCCCATGACCCGGGTGATCTTTAGAACTCACATTGAATCCATATGTCCTCATCTACCTGATCCAAGGAACTCCGCATTCATCCTCAAGAAATCTCTAACTTGAGCCACCGCTACATTGTCATTTTATGGAACATGCACAACAGCTTGCTGATTGACCCAGCGGTCAAGACCTACGCAAAGACTGGGTATAGCCGCCCGAAACTCTACGGCACCGGCGCCTGCGTTTATGCTCCTAAACTCAGGGACTTGCCGGTGCTCATTACTACTGCTATCTCTGTGTCCATCACCATCCATTTCTCCTACTTCATTCATTATTTGAGGAGCCATGATCTGCAACGTGGAATAAATAGCATAAAATGAAATAGGGCAGGTGATGCGCCAGACTATGAATGGCTTGGCGCCAAAATTAAGAAAAAGTGAAAGGCATGTGAGACTTGGAAAATATGTGAGTGGCAGTGTCTCTTCCCTTGTATCTCAAAGATAAACAAAACAACAATAAAATTGCAAAAGGGAGCTAAAATTGTGCAAAAGGGCAAAAAGTGCATATACTACAACTATAGTACGGACCTAATGAAAGGTACTAAAGGCCCTATAAGAAGCTGAAAGATAAAACCGGAAGATTGATCCCATGAGTCTTGTCACTGATCGTACCATGGTGGTACAAGTCGTGGTAAGCCGCCGTGATGAAATTAAGAATTGCACAGAGGCTGATTCTCGCACGCAGAGCACCTTACAACCCGTGAAACAAGGTATGAGTCGGGACCATACTAGTCGTGGTGAAGTTTAGAAAAAGTTCACAAGTACCAGGATCGCCATCGGGCGCAATATACGACCGTAGGAAGTAGGTACTAATCGTACCTTGGTCCAACACTTAGCCAAAATTCAGCCAACAATCCAAGGCACGAGTTGATGCCACGATCCGTGAGAAGCCACTACGAGTCGTAGGTGGACCCGTGATGAGGTCTGCCATGTATATGGAAAGCAATCCCGTTAGTTTAGGAAAAGGATTCTTGTCTATATAAATACTCTTATGTTTTATTTTTTCATAGAGGAGGACGAATAGACATAATTTTGATAGGAAAACATTGTAGTAAGGAGTTTAAGTATAATTGGAAAGAGAGAATTGAGTTGGTTCAACTCGTGATCAACCTTTTCTTGAATTCATCTTTGCTCTTGCTACTTGTTATTCAAGATTTCATGGAAAGTTTAATTGAAGGATTTTTTTTCTCAAAAATCTTTGTAAGTATTGTTTCATGTTTTCAATCATGAATAGAAATCACAACCTTGCAACTATGAGAGGCGAAAACCTCCATAGCTAGGGTCAGGAAGCATGGTGGATTAAAAGTTAGGTTGCACAAAGTGAGTATGAAACCAATACTAATTACTTATATTGTATTCTCTTCATCTTTAATGATTCTTAGCGGTGCACAACGTTAGGAAGTGCCTGAATTCTTTACTTTCTTTGGTCGAAGAGGTAGAGACTAGGACAAGAGAATTACACAGCCTTGATCTTAATGATCATTGTATTAACTTGAGATGTGGTCGCCAGGATAGTAATATCTAGAACTTAGTGATAACGGTTAGTTTGAAACTTCTTATGAGACTTGGTCGAGCAATTGAGGATAGTCATTTAAGAGAGGGATTGGTCGATCGCTTGAATGAACCTAAGTTATCAATTCTATAAGATAAGTATTGGTACGATCACGAGTGTATACCCAAAGCCGTTATGAACTCATGGGAACACAAACCCTAGTTTCCTTTAATTATTGATTCACAAATATAATCTTGACTCGGGGCCGTTTATTTCTATTATTGAGTTTTTATTAGAATTTCCCCTATTGTGAAGTAATTACCATACAAGTTCATCTACCGGGCCGTAATCTAGATCTTCCATATTACCTGTGGGTTCGACCCTAACCTCTAAATTGGGTTCTTTATTGACAACGCCACTTCATAATTCGCTCTGGAAGTGTGGTTTGAGCGCACAAAAAGTGGCGCCGTTGCCGGGGAATACGACTAAGACTAGATTATTTGCTTGTATTTGACTTTTTTGGTAGTTATTTTCACTTTTACGTTTTTATTTTGTTTTTGACTCATCCGTGGACCCTTGGCAAAGCAAAGCATCCAAGACAAAGGAGGATGAGTCCAAGTTCCTTGACGAAGTCTAACTAGTCAAGATATTTACATCGTGCCGCGACGTTAAATCGCACCGCATGGGAGGCAACCCATGGACGTGAAGTCTCGAGTAGCCACGTGTGCACGTCCCCTTCCCTCTAGTTTACATTCTCCTATGCTTCGGCCATGAAGCATGCTTTTTTAACAAAAAAGGAGGTGTACTTGTAAATTTTTGGGAGATTTTTATTCGTATAAGGATTTTTCTTGTCGTGTTTCTTTTCCTCGTGCATGTTATTTTAGTAGAACTGGCATGTGTAGAATTTTCGTTTTTAGTCGTGCTTTTCTTTTTGTTTGATTAGAAAAATTTAGGAATATTTAGCCAATGGATATGCACTACTTTTTACCGTTTTTGAAAAAATTAACCCCGTTTAAAAAAAAATTGCTATGTATTGACAACAATGCATGATTTCTCTGTGTTTTGTTTTATGTCATTTAGTTATTGATAGTGTTAGTCTTGTTACCATGTATGAACCTCGTATTAAGTGAAAATAGTTCATGTACCATGTGTGAGTGAGGTCTTAGTATTTATTGGTAAAACATGTTGTCAAGATCTAGAACTTGCCTAGTTGGTCTCTCGCATAACTGAGGATGGTTGGTTAGGATATGATCATAGGCCATTTTTGTGTTAGCTCACTTTTAGCTTATATTGCCCTACTAAAGTTTCATGAATCCCTTGATCCCAAGTTTGAGCCTTACTAGACCATATTTCTTTGATTTACTTATTAACCATACCCATTTGTTTATAATGAACCCGTTTTGGCGTTAGTCCTTCCTGGATATTATGAACCTCAACTTAAGAAAATGCTTAAGTTGAGGGTGGCTAGAGTAAGCGTGCATAAATGGTGGGAGCTGTGAAAAGGAAAAGAGAAAAGAAAAATGGTGAAAAAGGTGTAGTGAGGTGAAAAAGTAAAAGCTAAACATTTGAGAATATTGAGGAAAAAAGGAGAGAAATTCAAAATAGCTTGAAAGTGTTGAAAATAGAAAATCACTCTACCCATGCAAATATTCTTAAAGTGGGAAAAAAGGAAGAAAAGTGAAATGACAAAAGGAATGAAGGGTGAAATAGGGAGAATGTGGAATAATGAATGTAGTGCCAAGGAAGGGATAGTCACTAATAAAATCTTTCATCTTTATCATGTACAACCCTAAGATTCAAATTACAAGCCATATCAAGTCCTATAGTGATCTTAATTTGACCATCTAACAAACCAAAGCAATAAAAATAAGGGCAAGCATATGGTATCTAACGGCTAATACTTGTAGTTCTTTTGCGAGAGTGAGTGCTTCATTTGCCTATCCCATGTTTCAATCGATACTTCATACTAGTGCGACTTCATTTTTTTGCGAGGGTACATGGATTATGTTTTCTTACCATTAGTCTATGTGAAACACATTGGTGATGACTTAATTGCTTGTTGATAGCTAGATGACATGTCTTGATCCTCGAATATGATGTGTTTTGATATCGTTGCAATACATTAGCTTCGATGATGTTTCCAAGAGGAAGGGTCAATAGAGTTTGTATATACAAGGTACAAATTTGTTTAAGTTTTTGTCCGTAGAACCTAAGCTTATTTTCTAGTTGGGCGTTGTGTTTAGTTGTTTCTTTTTATCTTAAGCCTAAGGACATGCAAAGTCTTAAGTTGAGGTGTTGATGTGTCATGGATTTATAGAACTATCGACTCTCAAAACTAAGAAAATAGCATGGACTTAGGTGTATTTACGTGGATACGAGCCACTTTTCCGATTTCGGTGGATAACGGGTGTTGGAACAATAAATTGAAAAAGGGAGCTAAAAGTGTGAAAAAGGGAAAAAGTGCACTACCTGCACGATCTATGGGATGGACCTACGATTTGTACCTCTAAGGCCCCGGTAAGAAGTTGAATACTTAACCTGGAAGAGCTGATCCACGAGACTTGTCACGCATCGTACCATGGTGGTACGACCTCGTGGTAAGCCGCCGTGATGAAATCCAAGAAGTGCAGAGGAGGCTGATTCTCAAGACGAGAGCACCTTACTTAATTGCGGAGATGAAGTACGAATCGGTGACTTTCATATTGGTCGTGGTGAAGATCAAATGGGCTCAAGAGTACTGATCAAGCCAATGGTGCAATGTATGAGTCGTAGGAAGTATGTGTACGAATCGTACCTTGGCCCAACACTTAGCCCACCAACCAACAATCCAACCCCACGAGTTGATGTCAATGACCAGGAGAAGCCCCTACGAGTCGAGGTGACCCGTGATGAGGTTGGGCGTATATAGAAAGGGCCCCGTTAGTTTAGGAAAAGGATTCTTGTGTCTATATAAATACTTTTATGTTTATTTTTTCGTAGAGGAGGACGAATAGACTTAATTTTAGTAGGAAATCAATGTAGTAAGGAGTTTTACATCATCGAAGAGAGTTGAGTTGGTTCAACCTTGTGATAAACCTTTTCTTGAATTCATTTTGTTCTTGCTACTTGTTATTCAAGATTTCGTGGTTTAATTGAAGGAATTGTTTTTTTCTCAATCATCTTTGTAAGTATTGTTTTATGTTTTCAATCATGAACAGCGGATGACAACCGTCTTAAGGGAAATTAGTCACGTTGTTTTATTTTTAGGATTGAGTCAGACATAATCACTTATTTATGTGCTCTTTGACATTCCACTTAGAGGCTATGTTAGAGTTAATGAAGTGGTCATCTTAATTGCATAAGGGAGAATTTCATGAGAGACACACAAAGTTCTTTAACTTGACTCAAGACACTTTTAGGGCTTAATATGAAAAATGCCATTCAATATGATTGTATAAAAGTGTAGCTATAGGAAACCAACTAGAGTCATAGTGCCATGTGAGATGAGTTTAATTGTTTTGTTTTTTACATAATGTAGCATCTAGAAAATGCCTTAGTGTCTACTAGATAGCTTGTTGTTAAAGAGTTAAGAGATTATTAAGGCATTCCTTTAAAAATAACCATGTTTTCAATGTTTGTTTTACCTTCCTGAATATTTTCCCTAGTTAACCTCCTTGAGCCATAAGCCTTATTCTTTTCTTAGCCACAAAAGTAGCCTACCCCCTTTTGTTGTGTGATCTCAAAAATTGCTGATCCAAGTAGTTTTAGGCACTTTGAGACTTGAAGTGAAGGTCCACTAATGTTTGAATGGTAAGGGAAAGAAAAGAAAGAAAAATGTGGGGAAGTAAGAAGAGGAAGTATGAAGAAGGGGTGCCCAAAGATGTTGATTACTTGCTACTAGGAAAATGAAAGAAAGAGTTTTAACAGTGAATATCCTCGTTGATTCTACAAGAAGAAACTAGAAGTAAAGTAATGAATAAAGGGCATGAAAAGAAAAGAAAAAGGGTGAGTAGAATGAAGGTGAATAATAAAGGCGATGTGGTGGACAAGAAAGATGAAAAATATCTTTAAAGTGCTTAGAATTGGTAGTCACTATCAAAGGAAATCATTCCTACCCGTCCCTTAGCCGACATTACAATCAAGAAAATTCCTTATGATCTTAATTCCTTGAAATAACTAAGTAGTGTAGGTGTACATAAAGGGCAAGTTTATGGTAGTAACATATGTATGATACATCTTTTTTGAGTGTGAGCGTACCTTGCTTATTATGTTCGATACTTTGCATTGATAATTTAAGAGAGGAACATCACTAAAAGTGAGGGGCATAATATTTCTAAGTTTGTGTACTATATGTGGATGTTTCGTACTTAATTATGTTGGCCCTATTGTGAAAAAAAATGAGTCAGTTATAGAACTTGCGTAGTTTTGAATGTGAAAATTTTCTATGTGCTTGATGTGAATTGCTATAAGTTGAGGAACCACTTAATCATATGCTCTATTCTAGTTAGTCGAGTGGAATTGATAGAGGTGAAATGTGGTGAGAAAATATCAGTTTGTGCACTGAGTTGAGGATTTTCGAGGACGAATAATGGTTTAAGTGTGAGGTAGTGATGTTGGGCATATTCTTATGCCCATTTGGCATGTTTTGATCCATATTTTGCCTTGTTTTGAGTTCATAATCCTTATGAAATGCATGAATTCATGTTTTCGTGTGTCTTTTGAGATAACAAATATTTTAAAGTTTTTTGAGCAGGAAATCAAGAAAAAAGGACCCCAAAATAACCCAAGGTATGAAAAAAGAAGAGTTCGCGAAAGTCAGCTTGGGGCTATAGCTTCCGTGGCGCCCCAACCCCTAAACTTAAGAGAAATATGCACCAATATTGGTGCTATGGGTAGTGTGGGGCGCCAGGTCTGGAACTTCAGAGGAGAATTTGATCAACACCTTGGCAAGATGAGAGGTGTGGAACGCTAGAAGCATCTGAGACTTAGGAAGTTTTTCCGATACTCTGGTGCTTTGGATGGAGTGGGGTGTCAAAAGGGTTTAATTGCTCAGAAATTTGACTAACACTCTAGTTCTTTAAGTGGTGTGGGGTGCCCGGAGGATCCAAAATTTTAGAAATTAGGCTAATACCTTGTTGCTATGGCTGATGTGGGGGCGCCAGAAGCAAAACCTTAGAGGAAGATTGAGCCAAACTAAGGTTATAAAGGGTAGGACGCACTAGGCCCTGACCTGGACAAATTTTTCTGATATTTAATGCCAATTACTTGAGGGCAAAAACGTTATTTGAGGGCTTACTTAAAATATAACATCTAGGTCATTTGTTAGTTATCATACATCACTTTGTGGGATCATAGTAAGGGTTGTAATGCAGATTTGGAGGAGAGACAAGTTTATAACTTAGATTTCTTGTTTTCTCTATCATTTTTATGCTTCGAATTATGATGTCTTTATTTTTCCTCTTGAACACGAGTGGCTAAATGCCCATTCTAGGGTTTTGGCCATAGCTATGTTTGAAGTTTGATAGATTGATTATTGCTAGTTTTGACTCTTCGCTAAAGGTTGCTTATATTTACTTATTTTAATTGCTTATTTTCTATACTGATCATCTTGTGAATAAATCTATTGGCGTTTGGTTGAACTCGAGAGAGGGAACTGAAAGGGTGAAAAGTAAATATAAAACTGGAATTTAAAGATCAGTTAACCAATGGGTTGAAGGTTAGAAGTTGTTGATGAGGATAGGGGTATACCCTTCCACCCTGTTTAGTTTATATATAAGTAGTCATAACCATCATTTCATATTTCTCCTGCGACAATAGGGATATAGTCATTAGGGTTCATGAGATAGTTCTTGGATACTTGGGAGAATGACAAGAAATGGGATAGTAACTTGGAACTAGCATCCTTATGAAGAATTAATGTACCGTAATCAAGTCTTGAAACTCAACTTGAAGAGAAAATTCCATTTCCCTAGATTTTCATCATCATTTGAAGTACAAACAAGTTTGCAACAACTTTAGTTTATTAATTCATTTTCATTTTAAGTTTAGTTGTTTAACTTTCCAAACCATTGCCCATTTTATATCTATTTTTGTTAGAGTAGCGATGTTAACCTTGAGCAATTAATCTGACAAGTCTCAAAGGGATCGATATTCGGGACTTCACTGTCCTATATTACTTGATGACCATGTGCGCTTGCGTGTGCTTGGGTGACATCAGTGCCTTTTTGCAGAATGCATGTCCCTTGGATCCATCATAGTACTATTTGTTCAATTCCTCTGTTTTTCATATCTAAGTTCAATACCTGCAAAATCAAAGAGAAAAGAAATAAAACCTTCCTATTTTATTTCAAAATATTACAAAAGCTGATGCTTAAATGCCTAATGAGTTGGTAAGTTGGTCTCATCACATTGTAATTGGATGATAGGTCCATCACTTATCCTGAAGGTCTCATTAAAGATGTGTTGATCAAAGTGGAACCGTTCATCTTGCTTGTGGACTTTATCATCATTGACTATGAAGTGGATGAAGAAATTCCCATCATTTTGGGAAGAGGATTCATGACTACAGCAAATGCGATTACAAGTGTAGAGATAGGAAAGATGTTGATGACTGTGGATAGTCAGGAAGCGATTTTCGATGTATTCAGGGTGGTATGATATCCATCCCACTATTAAAAGCTTAAGACTATCATAATGGTAGATCATGGAAGGTCTAATCAGGCCTTAGAGTAGTAGGTGTTTCAAGAAGAACCAACAGGAACTCAGGTTATAAATCATCTCGCCTAATTAGAGGAGTGAGAAGTCCTTCGTCGTGCTGCGATGTTAAATCAGGCGCTTCATGGGAGGAAACTTGTGAATATCGCGCCAAGATTATAAATATGGTGCTTGATGGGAGTTAACCCACTTTTCTAACATATTTTTATTTTTTAGAGACGCACAGGGCATTTGAGGAGAGAAAGCGGTAAAAGAAAGCTGAAAAAAATTTAAGTCTGGGGCGAAATACTTGGCGTTGCTAGGTGTTAAACTTTAGAGAAAGTTCTTTTAAGGTAGGCATAGTAGCTGGCATGCCCCGCCATGCCTAATTCACCAAGAATTTTTTTTATAAGTGTATGGTGAAACAGATGGCGCGCTGCACCAAGGGTATTTTGGGAAAAAAATATTTTTAGGCCATGAGTCAAATCCGTCCCAAGGAACCTAAATTAATAAAAAACCATCATCTATAACCTTTATTTTATTTCCCATTCATCTTCTCTCTCTAAAAAGGTAAAATAAAGAAAAAAGAGTTTTCTCTCTCTCTCTCTCTCTCTCTCATAGCCGTAACTCCTCCTTTCCCTTTCCTCCATTGTTGTCTTCTCTAATTCTTGGTGAAACAAAAATCTTCAAGTCAAGTAAGTAATTATCTTCTTTCCTTTAGTATTTATTTTTATAAGAATGCTCCCATCACCCTCTTCCCTAAATCAAAAATCCAAAATCACCATTTTTGGGCAAGAATCTTGAACTTCATAATGTAGGTTTTCATGACATAAATATCATATGTTCTTCCATAATCATGTTGTATCCTTCATTTGGTTGATTTTTTTGCTTGATATTTTGTGATTTTAAGTTGTGGGTGTAAAGAGAGGTGGTGGATGGGTGGTAGAGAGTTTTATGAAATTCTTTAATTTGGCGTACTTTTGTAGAGGAAGAAGTTGCTTGAGTAGTATGATGCTTTAATTTTGAAAATATTGGGTTGTTGAAAATTCATGCTAATTCATTGTATAAATTTAGTGCAAAGCACGTAAATTGTTGGTTGAATATATTGTGACTACTTCCACACTTGAGTTGTTGTAAATTGTGACTTAAGAATTGGGGAAGTGAAGTGAGTGACTAACTTGAAGCACTCCTGTGAAAAGAAAATAGAAAAAAATAAGCGAAGTGTGATGGAATCATGAATGTGAATTGTGGTATAAAGTTTGTGAATAAATTATGTTGATGAGATTTGGCATAATAATGGGGAAGTCTGAGTACCCTATTTGACAAATTCTCATAATTATGCTAGCAAATTAAGTGTGGGGTCGTTTGACATCTCTCACACCTAATTAGCTATCCTTTTTGTTGATTAAATAATTTTGTATGCTTATTGTTGTTGATTGGCAGGTGCTATGGCTTCATGTGCAGACAAAGACAAGGAGGTAGCAATAGCTAGCAAGGGGTTCAAAAGGCTCTGGAAAGGAGTTGCATCGAGCTCGTTAGCCCAAAAGGTATCCCTGCTAGGAGATTTGGAGCCAAGGATGTCGAGGAGTAGGGGATCAAATGGTTCAGTGCCCGAAAAGAAGCCAATTATGTCCCGGAGAATTGGATTGATAAAGGTCATTTGGCGCTTGAGTTCCCCACCATTCATGACACCGTTGGTATTAGTTGGGACTGGGGTATATGTTTGCTAAGCCAGAGGAGTGCAACCTCACCTTAGTGAGGGAATTTTATGCCAATTGGAACACCTCTTATGGAGAGAGCACAAAGATCAAGGTATAGGGTCAAGTGGTCCATTTCACTACCAGGTCCTTCAATGCATTCCTTGACATGCCAATGGTGGACCCAGAGATGTATCTCTTATTGCCTAAGAAGCCCATATACCGTGAAATTTACCACACATTGTGCGGAGAGCATTCAGCTGCCCGATGGGCAAGAAGTGAGAATGGTACTCATTCGACACTCTCATTCTCCTACTTGACTAAGGAGGCCAGAGTTTGGGTCAAGTTGGTGTATGTTGTACTCCTCTTAGGGAAACATACCTCTGAGATCACTCGAGAGAAGGTAGTAGTGGTGTACAATACTTATGAAGGGGTTCTCTGTTAACTTTAGCGCAGTGCTTAAGTACAACATGCAGCGATACAAGGATAATTACCGATGAAAGTATTGTTATGGCAGCTTGTTGACTCAGTTCTTGAGGGAGCTTGGTATTGAGAAAGAGGAGGCTGCTAGGCAGGAAAAATGATTGATGTTACAAAGATCAAGGAGCCAACCACCAGATCAGGCCTATCTCTCACTCCAGCCCATCACCATTCTCGAGATGATAGTTGGAGAGGTCGTATGTTTGGGATTTTTAAGCTGCAGCTGATGGTTGGGGGTAGACCCATGATTGCTGACGAGATGGATGTACCAGAGGAGAGGTACCCACTCAATAACAGTGCCATGATGATAAGCAAGGTGTGACCGACATTGGAGGAGCCAGTAGATGATGATGAGCCTACTGTTCTAACCGATGCAGTTGATGACGATGATGAGAATGATGAGGATGATGCTACCACTGGAGCTATGTATGCTGATAATGCATTAGATGTTGATGACGATCAGGATTTTAATCCTGATGATGATGACTTTACCTAGAGGCCCAGGATGTTTTTTTCTCTCCCTACTTAATATGATATTTTTGTGCTCTGGGGCCAGTGCACTTTTTAAGTGTGGGGTGGAGGAAATAGATTTCCTTTTTGTTCTGACTTTATCTAAATTTTTAGAATGGGCTATAGTAATGGTTATCAAACTTCTCTGTAAGTTAGCTTGGTCTGTAATAAGTACTATGTGGATGGCTTTTGAAATTGGATGCTATGTCATGTGATTGTTCATCCTTAATTGTTTTTTAATTATGTGTTTTAATTGAGAGTTCTTTTCTTTAGAGTCCGTTATAGGTGTAGTGACTGGTCCCGATGAAGGATGGATGACAATCGTCTTAAGGAAAAATTAATCACATTTTTTTATTTTTAGGATGGAGTAAAAAATCACCATTTGTGTGCTCTTGACATTCCATTTGGAAGTTGAGCTAGAAGTAATAAAGCGGTCATCCTGAATATATGAGAAGTACAATTCCATGCAAAATACATAGGTTCTTTAACTCGACTCAAGAAAACAGATCCTAGGGCTTAATAACGGGAATCCATTCTATACGATTGTGTTGATATGTGGCCATAAGAAACTGATCAAATCATAACGCCACGAGGGATGAGCCTGAAATAGTCATGTTTTGTACATAGTGTAACATCTAGAACTTGTCTTAGTATGTGTATGATAGCTATCAAAGAGGTAAGATATGGTTAAGACATTTCTTTAACAGACCAATGTTGTTCATTGTTGTACCTCCTTTAACATTTTTCGCAGTCACCCCCATTGAGCTTTAAGCCTATAAATTTTTTCTAGCCACAAAAGAATCCTATTCTCTTTATTGTATGACCTCCAAAAATTTTATCCAAAGATAGTCTGAAGCACTTTGAGATTTAAGAATGAAGGTTCCATCGGTGTAACAACGTTAAGGAAAAGGAAAGAAAAAGATATGGATGGCAAGATGAGAAAATAGGAAAAAGAGGTGCCCACAAAACAAAATGTCTACTTGCTAGTAGAACATAAAGAACAAATCCTTGATAGTTGATTATTTTGGTTGGTCTTATAAGTAGGAACTAGAAGTCAAATAGTGTCAAAAAGGGCATGAGAAAAGAAAAAGGGACTAGTGAAAGAAAGGGTGAGCGGTGAGGATGTCACGACCTGAGCAGAGGCCCGGACCAAGACACGGCACAAGGAGCCTCGAGAGACCTCAAGTTTACCCATAGCATAAGAATTCATCTAACTCAACCAATAAAACTGAAGAATTAACCTGATAATCTTAGCGGAAGTCTGAAATAAACATAACATTAGAAGACACACAATCTGAAGCTGAATACATCTTTTTATCTGAAAAGCCTCTAAGTCTGCTGAGTTAATGGGACAAGACCCCCAACTAACTCGATAGAGCGAAAAACTGAAAATACATAGAGAAATCTAATAAACATGATCCTCGATCGATGAGGACTCACCAAAAGTGTAGGATGCTAACTCTGACAGGTTGGCTAAGATCGGAGCTGAGTCTGAGTGTCGGGGCCTGTATCATGTAATGATACAGCATAGAGTATGTGGTCAGTACGTGGAATGTACCAAGTATGCAAGGTAAGTAAAATCGCTGAAGTAATTAAAATCATTTAACACATGTATAATATAACTCACAATTAAACAAGAATCTGAGAATAGGGCTTGCGTGCATTCTTTCTAAAATCATGATCTCAACATAACATAACATAACATTATAACTGAATCGATAGACTCAAAGCTGAAATATGATAGTTATGAGTAAAGCTGAACATTGAATCAAACCTTCTTTAGAATGTATGTACATTTATATAAAATGAGTGATAACATATATAATTGAAATCATGAGGAAAAATGGGAGACTCATCCTTTAACCGACATCTCACGATAGAGCTTACGTGGTCCCAACTATCACACTCAAGTGGGTAGAGCTGTCCAAAGCCTTGCCAGGGCTAGGGACAATACTATGATATCGATATCAAGCTCGGGTCCCAATCGGGGCAAAGGATAGCTCACAGGGGAGGTCCCAATATATAAAAGATATGTATAAACCTATGTTGATGTGTAGTTCTGAGGCATAGGGTGATCGACCCTTAGCCTACTCAGTGTTGGACACTACTCCCAAAAATATGCATATGCTCTCCATTGATTTTCAACGAATCTCAGCATAGTCTATTGATGAAGCTCATTAATAAAATACATCTCAAATTTGAAATTATACATATGAGAAGCCTTATCTCAAGCCATACCACAAGCTGAAAAATAATTGGGAGTCTTCGCTCCAAAACCATATGGTTAGCTTAATTCGAAAAAATTGTAAATCATACATAAACATGTGGGCATTGCCCAATACTTTAACATGCTTGAAACTACTCAGTTCACATTGAAAACATGATTATAAACATGGGAAACTTGATAACATGCTTTTTATCAATATCTCATCATACTTGAACATTCATCATAAATATCAACATTCATGAATTTTCTCATAAATGGGCATTTTAATTTATAAAGCTTGAAAAGTGACTTTAATTGAAAACAATGTAAAACTTGCCCACGAATCATAATTTGATAGTAGGACATATTTAAATCATACCCATATAGAGAATTAGGAATTTCATGCATTGGGTTAAAACCCCATAGATTTGACATTGGAAGTTCATGATTTAGAGAGGGATTAGGCATGGGTGTGAAAGGATTCACCCACTCATAACCCTACATACCTGATTGAAGCTGATTCTTATACTTCTCTGATTGACCAAGAGGAATTGAAGAGAACTTGAAGAAGAACAAGCTTGATCACCTCTCTAATTTTCTATCTTTTCATGCATGATTAAGAATGGCCTAAAATGAACTTAACCCCTTTAAAACTCATCATTCATAACTTAAAACGACGTAGTTTAGGCCTTAGGATCACAGAAATTACGGAGAAGTCCTTATTAAATTAGCAAAAAATAACTGTCTTCCAATCCTCATGAGGGACATGATGACTCGTCACTTCAGGTCACGGCTCGTGGCATCGTCCGTCAAGTACACTGCTTACCAAATAATCTAGGGCTCATCACTAGGGTTATCACGAATCTTTACAGGTGACCATGACTCATGGTCACCACTCGTCACATACACTACCTAGGATTTTTACCTTTCTTTATCATGCTGCTCATGACCCACCCCATGAATTGTGGTGACTGACCATGACACGATTGGGACCTTCCATGGGGTACACTGCCTTATTCCTTCTCCTTATCAGTCATCACTTCCCACGACTGACTCAATTAGTCGTGGGGTCTGGTAACGACTCGTGGTCATGTCCGCTGGGACCTTAAATCTCAAATTTCAAAATCACCTCCTGAGCCTCACTATGAGTCACCTCACAACTCGTGGTTTGCCCCCACAAGTCACATCATGACCCGTTCTGTGTCCTGATGCCATTTTTCAATTTTCTTCATTTCAAATTCCAGGTCTGATCTTTGGGCTTCCGGGGTATAACAATATCTCCCCCTTGGGATCATTCTTCCTCGAATGTTGGAAAACCTATAGAAAAGCAGATCAATGCAATCATCATATTCAAAAAATGGTCATTAAAGCTGAAAACTGACAGAATGACCAACTCCAATTCAAATTACATAGTTGAACCGAATTCACGAATCATACATACATCCATATACATAAAAGAAACTTGGGAACATGAACTGAACTTGAAAAATTAATAGAGATTTAGAGAAAAAACTGATACCTAAAGCTGGAACAACATGAACTGAACTTGAAAAATTAATAGAGATTTAGAGAAAAAACTGATACCTAAAGCTGGAACTAAGTCGGTAGAGAATAAATATGGGTATCTAGCCATCATGTCTGCTTCGGCCTCCCACATAGCTCCTTTATCATGCTGATTCCTCCTTAAAACTTTGACTGAGGCTATCACTTGTTCCTTAGCCTTCGAACTTGGCGATCCAGTATTTCCATCGGGACATCCTCATAGCTAAGGCTGTCAGTCACACCAACACTGTTCACCGGGACAACTAGAGCTGGATCACCCAAACATTTTTTTAAGAGCGATACATGGAAGACAAGATGAACGGAAGATAATTCTGAGGGCAACTTCAATTCATATGCCACCCTGCCAACCCGTCTCACTATCCAGTAGGGGCCAACATAACGAGAGTTGAGTTTTCCTTTCTTTCCAAAGCGCATCACTCCCTTCATGGGAAATACCTTCAAAAACATCCAATCATCGACTTTGAACTCAACATCTCTCCTTATAACATCGGCATAGGACTTCTGACGACTTTGAGCTATTTTCAACCTGTCCCATATGAGCTAAACCTTCTCCACAACCTCATGGACCGAATCTGGTCCTATCATTTCCGTTTCACCAACTTCGAACCAGCCAATGGGCGATCTACATCTCCGCCCATAGAGAGCCTCAAACAGAGCCATCTGAATGTTGGAATGATAGCCGTTATTGTATGCAAACTCGATAAGAGGCAAATGATAATCCCAAATACCTTTGAAGTCAATCACGCATGATCTCAACATGTCCTCGAGAGTCTAAATTGTCCGCTCCGCTTGACCATCCGCTTGCGACTGAAATTTTGTGCTGAGCTTAACCTGAGTACCCAATCCTTTCTGAAACGACCTCTAAAACTAAGAGGTAAATTGGGTAACTCTATCTGAAATGATTGATAAGGGCACTCCATGCAACCGAACTATCTCTCAGATGTATATTTTGGCATAATCCTCCGCTGAATCCATGGTTTTGACCAGTAAGAAATAAGCGACTTTGGTCAACCTGTCTATCACAACCCAAATGCAGTCATATTATCATCGAGTGCGAGGCAACCATGTGATGAAGTCCATAATGATTTATTCCCACATCCAAGTAGGAATACTGATGTCCTGAAGCACACCTCCCGGTCTCTGATCCTCAACATTCACTTGCTGACAGTTTGGGCACTTAGCTATGAATTCTGTGATGTCCTTCTTCATGCCATTCCACCAATAGACTTCCTGTAAATCATGGTACATCTTGGTGGCACCTGGATGGATAGAATACCTAGATCCATGAGCCTTGTGCAACATCCAGCTCCTCAAATCATCCACATTCGAAACACATAAGCGACCCTGGTATCGAAGAACACCATCTCCCCCTTTGGAGAAGACCTCTACCTTTTGATTTTGAACAACTTCCTTTAACTTCACCAAAATAGGGTCTTTGTCTTATATGGATTTTACATCCGTCACCAAGGACAATTCTAATCCCTTTTGAACTATAACACCGTCAGTCGAGTCAACCAACCGAACTCCCAACCTTGCGAGTCAATGCACATCCTTCACCAGCTCCTTCTTCTCCTCATCCACATGGGACACAATCTCCATAGAGAGTCTACTAAGTGCGTCCACTACTACACTGGCCTTACTCGGATGGTAAAGGACACTCATATCATAGTCCTTGAGTAGCTCCAACTACCTCCTTTGTCGAAGATTGAGATCCTTCTAAGTGAATACATATTGTAGACTCTTATGGTCTGTAAACACATCCACATGGAACCTGTACAAATAATGTCACCATATCTTCAAGGTGAATACCACCGCGGCTAATTCAAGATCATGGGTTGGGTAATTCTTCTCATGAACTTTTAGCTGTCTGGAGGCATATGGTATAACTTTTTCGTGCTGCATCAATACACACTCAGGTTCGATCTTTGAAGCATCACAATACACCACAAACCTATCGGTACCCTCCAGTAGGGTTAACACTGGTGCTGAAGAAAGTCGAGTCTTCAACACCTGAAAGCTCCTCTTACAAGCCTCCGACCATTGGAATTTCACCTTCTTTTAGGTCAATTTGGTCAAGGGTGCTGAAATAGATGAGAAACCTTCAAAAAATATCTGATAGTAGACAGCTAAGCCCAAAAAGCTCCGGATATCTTAAGGATTCACCAGTCTAGGCCAATTCTTCACCGCTTCTATTTTCTAAGAGTCCACCTTTATGCCCTCACTTGATACCACATGGCCAAAAAACGCCACTAAGTCCAGCCAAAACTCACACTTGCTGAAGTTGGCATATAATTAGTGATCCTTGAGAGTCTATGTACCACTCTCAACTAAGCGGCATGCTCCTTCTCGCTTCGAGAGTATATCAAGATGTCATCAATACACACAATCACGAACATGTCCCGGTATGGCTCGAACACCCTATTCATCAAGTCCATAAAAGCTACAAGAGCATTAATTAGTCTAAAAGACATAACTACAAACTCATAATGACCAAACCGCATCCTGAAGGCTGTCTTCGGGATATTGCTCTCCCGAACTCCGAGCTTATGGTACCCGGATCTGAGATTTATCTTTGAAAAGCACTTGGCACCCTGAAGCTGGTCAAATAAATCATCAATACTAGGTAGAGGATACCTGTTATTGATGGTGACTTTGTTCAATTTCTTGATAATCAATGCATATACGAAGGGAACCATCTTTCTTCCGGACAAAGCAAACTGGTGCACCCCATGGGGACTTTCTCGGTCTAATGAAACCCTTATCTAATAGGTCGTTCAAATGTTCTTTCAACTCCTTTAGCTCAGATGGAGCCATTCTGTAGGGAGGAATAGATATAGGTTGCGTGTCGGGAAGAAGGTCAATACAAAAATAAATCTGCCGCTCGGGAGGGATTCCTGGTAGATCATCAGGAAAGACATCTAGATACTCACATACTACTGGGACTGACTAGATAGTTGGGGTCTTAGACTCAACATCCTTAAACCTAACTAGATGGTACACACAACCTTTAGAGATCATCTTTCAGGACTGACTCCGAAGCTACTGGCCACATAAGGTGTCACAAAAGACAATGTATCCCCCAGATCAAACAAAGCATAAATATCAAGATGGAAAACTCATAACATACAAGTGACCACATCCGGGGAGACCTCCTGCTCCTGGCGGGATGCTAAGGCATAGAATCTGTTTTGGCACTGACCATCACCTGTGCTAGTAGATGCCCCTGCTTTGCTGACCGTGTGGGTGGGGCTACTGAACTAGATGCTAGGCCTTGGTCCCCATCACGGCCCTATCTCGCTGCTGGGCAATCTCTAAGCATGTGTCCGGGCTTTCCACACATGAAACAAGCTCCTGTACCTGCTAAGCACTGGCTCGTGTTCCCCCGACCACACTTGCGGCAAGCTGGGATACTAGAATCTGCGGCTTTGCTGCTCTGACCCCTAGAGCCTAATGCCACCCCATCTTATCGTTCCTAGGCATGGATGGCACACTAAATGCTAAAGATGCTGGGGCTGAAGATCTATGGTGGGTCTGCTGTCGGTGCCCACCACCTGACCTCGAACTATCAGTCTTGGCCCTCTTGGCCTCTCTCTCCCTCATATGCACCGGCTCCATGTGCTAGGCGTAAAAGAATATTTGAGGGAAATCCATATCCTGGTGGAGCATAGCGGTCCTGCAATCCTTATCCAAATAGCCTACTATACCAGTAACAAACCTGCTCACCTGCGCCCTTTGATCAACCACTAACTCAGGGGTGTACTTCGATAGGTGAGTGAACTCAAGGGAATACTCCTGCACCATCATCTTTCCTTGCTTAAGGTTGACAAACTCAGTTTCTTTCAGTTCCCTCATCTCCTGAGGGAAGAATCCGTCGAGAAAGGCTATGTGGAACTC